>JAOPHQ010002026.1:0-162500 GCA_030340625.1 Merluccius polli
CACACACGCACACAGAAACAGACAGACAGAAACACACAGAAACAGACAGACAGAAACACACAGACAGACACACACACACGCACACAGAAACAGAGACAGACACGCACACAGAAACAGACAGACACGCACACAGACAGACACACACGCAGACACACAGACAGAAACAGACACACCCACACACAGAAACACAGACACACACGCACACAGAAACACAGACAGACAGACACACACACACAGAAACAGACAGACAGAAACACACACAGACACACACAGCAACAGACAGACAGAAACAGACACACACACACACACACACACACAGAAACACACACACACACGTGTCTTTTTTTAGCTGCACCAAACACCAAAAGAACATGCATGCGGGGGGTGAAAGCAAACAGGACACGTGTACCAATCTATTCATTTATTTTTAACAATGCATGCCAGACATGATCCTATTCACATTGAAGAATACAGATTTGTATTTGCATCAAAATACTCACTACTGTGATTTATAAGTCCTCTTATCTTTCCCCTTCTGTCCCCGTTTAAAAGGAGGTTAAGTTCAGTTTGCCCTCAAGTGGAAGAACTGCATGCATTTAAAGGACATTTAATAAATTGAGCTCTGGAGGAGGAGGAGGCCTGTTTGCTTGTTAAACCACAATATCAGCATTTATTGCAGGAAAACGAAAAACAAAAACAAAACATGTGCATGGATTTCTTAGCTAAAAATGACTTACAGGTCCTCAGTGGTGGAAGTCATGTGTTTGATTAAACTCATATTATTCTCATTTGGTTCCAGAAAAAAAGTGAAGCAACCGTATAGGAAAATATAATAGAAATACTGTACATTGGGATTTGGGTGGATTTGTGTTGCATTGGCACGCTCGTCTGTTAGTGGGTATCGTGTGACACACACGCACGCGCACGCGCGCACACACACACACTGGCAGCACGCACTCACACACATACAAACACGCGCACACGTCCCGTTGACTTGCACTACTCCTCGCGTGACCGCCGTGTCAACGTATACAAAAAAATAAACATTTAAGTAGTCATGCACATATGTGGGTTGATATTTTTGATCAAACATTGTGAGGATGGTTAGGGGAAAAAAATACCTCCAATATCGTCAATATCATTTTTAAAATGTCTCGTCGAAACTTTCCTTTGCAAAATGGGACTTAAAACTGCATTTCAATGCCCAGTGAAGTGTTCCTCCATACTGCTGAGCCACGCACATTTGAGGTGGGGTGTAATATTATGAGTGAACAGATATCGTCACCGTTGGTCCGTCTCTTTTGCACAGGTTCAGATACAGCCAATCAACCGCCACTCCACTACATTTGGTTCGGTTCAGTCTTCTAACACAGTGTGAAAGGGTTAATTTGGATCGAAAGCCCACTGTACACGTACGTATAGTTATTTATTTAATTTGGGCTCGTCTATTATTATCGTGTGGTTGTCCATAGTTCACTGGAAACGTTGCCCCTTTGTTACACTTCCATAAAACAACGGAAATAGATTTTTTTTGAACAATTCTGTGATAAAGCACACTGATTACTTTCCCCTAAAAGTCTAAATGTCTTTATTTCTGAACATTTCTAATCCTATATCAGAGCTGACAGGCGACACCATCCTTCCTCCCTGGGCCATGGAGTATATTGACCAGCTTTAGGAGCTAATTGGACACCTCCAGTGATTGACAGGGACGAAGCACATCATTCCTGCCAATCAGGTGGTATAGCATCACTGAGAGAGGCCCGCCCCTTGGAACCAGTTTCCCCTTCCCTGTAGTGTAGACAGCAGTGGCCTGCGTTGTGTTTAAGTAGTTATGGACCCAACAACATCACAGATACGATCTGGTTTTGAAAGGTACAAAGTGCACAGATTCAAATAAATTATGTCTTGATAAGGGCAAATACAGTTGTCATTGAGCCATCAACACCCCCCCCCCCCCAACCCACCTAGATCATATTAGTTTTTTTTGTTTTGTTTTTAATAATAGAGACCATGAGCATATGCAATGTCAAAAAACACTGGTAGTTGTGCTCTATAGTCAAGGATATTTGCAGCAAATATCTTAGCACTGCAGTCCCCAAGTTCTCACGGATGCCCAAAGGCACCCTATGTTTGGTAACGCTGGGAGCTGTCAACTCGCCTGGTCGCTGTTACATTACAGCTAGATACTAGATAAAACATTAACAATAAAAAAGGATTACACCATATATATGATTGAAATGTACAATCTATAATTTATAACAGATTTAATAAATCTTTTAATACATCAGCATTCACTGCTTGTATCGCTCCCTTTTTTATATTAAATTTGATAATAAACCTTACTTAGAAAATAGTTAAAATTAGAGAAAAATAGCACTGAGAAGATATAAATATTAAATATTCATATTAGTAATTCAAACAGGCATTTAATTATTCATGATAAGCCAGAAAATATGTAATTAAATAGAAATTATCTCAAAATAAATGCAATGTATGTGATTTAATTGAATTGTATTAATTGGTGCAATATAAATCACAAATATATATATATATATATAAAAACTATCAATTTAACTTTTTCATCCTGTCTGCAAAAAGCTATCATAGAAAGGCATTCCCTTCTTTTCAGACCTTTTCATCTGGATAAACAAAGATGAGAAACCTATCTGATTGTTATATATAGATGTTTGTTTGATAGATGTATTCTTTAGGTCAATTAAAATAGCTTTCACACACCTGACTGAACCTAATGCATATACGTAGCAGCACGTTTCAAAAACTCTTTAATGTTTTGCATTCCTGTCACTTCCTTATGAAACTAGTGTGCACTTTTTTTAATGGAATTAGCAGTCAAAACTTCAGTCAAAATGTTGTCCTTTTTCTTTGTTGCCTTAACTGACTCTATCATGGACTATATGAAAGAATGATCAAATAAATTACAATTTCATAACAGACATAGGACGGATCCGGTGGTCCTCCTGGCTAGTGTTTGACCATTGCAACATACAGTGAGTGAAAAGATTGTGGTTCTACATTTTGCAGCCTCTGGTGCCACAGACCGCCCCCTTGTGGCGAATGAGGGCATCGTATTTCCAGATGAAAACTAAACATGTCAAAGATGTGAAACACAACAACAATCTATATCATTACATGCTCCTGTGGCCGTGTGTGTCTTTTAGATTAGCCCTAATATATTCAATTGTTCTTACTGTACTTTCCTGAATGAGAGACGTTGTCATTATCCATTAGAGCCGAGCACAGTTCACTGGGCACACCCAGTGCACCCTTGTAAATGATAGATATGCCATCTGGAAATTAAGTGTCTGTATTTGTTGCTCTTATCATTGTTAATGTTTCCCCGACTGGATTCAATAGACACTCATAAGCCTAGAGATAAAATGATGACGATGACTTCCTGATTGTAAAGTCTGATCTAGTATTTTCAAGCAATGTTGGCTTGGCACTATACTCGGCTGTTTCTCTTCATTTCTTGTACCTGATCTAATAATCAAAACTAAGAGTCAAATGGGACTATGAGCCTATTTCTGGTTTTAATGTTGACTGCTGTTTTCTGACTACTGTAAAATATTTCTGAACAAATAAGGATACAATCAATTAAAACTGAATTGCCACAGACAAGTTGGACATCCTTTCCCCTTAACAAAGAAAATTCACATTACTCCCTTTAAAATATTTTACTTTAAAAGTCTATTTAATCCCGTTGATTTAATCCCAACATATCACTGAAGTAATGCCTTTTCTCCTTTAACCAATAATATCACTCCTAGTCACATGACTCATCTCCCCCATACATTTCCACTATCAAAACGAGTATTGCTCAATTATTTTTTCTTTTGCTCTTGGTCTGGGGAAATACACAATACATTATAGTTAAGGAGTGTCCAAGGCTGGTTCCTTTTTTAATCCTGTGAAAATGGGACACATTTTTGGCTATATATATATTTTTTTCATTTATGTATATTAAACTCTCCTCCTTTTTCCCCTTCCGACTTGGCGATTACTAAGGGATAAATAATCTAAGAGTTACAGTACATGTTCATCACCTAGCATTGTGATCGACATGAGATGAAACATAGTGACATAATATTTTACTGGACGTATAAGGTGGCGGGTGGAAGACTTACACATAGACATAGACCTTCCAAAGCCATAACACCCCATTGATAGTTACTTAGCTACAAGAGGAGGTAAAAACTACTGTAGTGTTAATAGCTCTTTGTTTTAGACTGGTGTACAATAGGACCCCCCCCCCCCCCCCCCCAAGCACTGCTGTTTCCGGGTGAGGCTGCGACACCAGCGGGGGCATCCGCAGCGTTCTGCTTCCTTCCCCACAGGTTAAACCTTGTTTACCTCTCTGCTGTTGCCATGGTGAATGTGGCCCCACGTCAGCCTCCGTAGCAACCTCACCCCATCGCCCTATCCTCACCGCCGTGCCCTTTGACCTACCCTCCCCGGTCCTGTGAATGTGTGTATGTGTGTTCTTGTGCAGACCGGCGTTGTCGTTGTCACGTATAGTTCTGTCTGTCGAAGCTGCGGAACGCCGACGGCGTGGCCAGCTTCCTTATGGAGAGGCTATCAGTCTTGGTCGGCTCCGGGCGGGCCCCGGACTTGCTCCTGAGGAAGGGGTTCCTGGCCCCGGCCAGACCTCGGCCCCCGGGGCCCCGGTCCGCACCCGGTCCCGCGCCCGGGCCCGCGCCCCGCTCCATCCGCTCGCTCACCGACAGGCTCTTCCTGTGCGGGTGAGTGAGGCCGAGGGACGGGTGCGAGTCGTCCGAGGAGCAGCTGTTGGCTCTCTCCAGACGGGAGGGGGGCGGGTAGAGGGGCGCCCCGGCGCCGTGCCTCCCGAGGCGAGGCGGGGTGTCGGGGCCCGGGACCAGGTCCTCGGGGTCCTCCGGGTCCGACTCGGTGTGGCTCAGCTCGGCCTCGCGCTCCGGGTGCGAGGAGCCCGTGTCCGGGGGGGGCTTGTCGAAGGGGAAGGAGGTAGACACGCCCGGGGAGTGGGCGCGCTCGGCCGGGGCGTACGGCGACGAGACGCAGCGCGTGTCGATGCAGTCCGTGATGCTGGTGTACTCGGCCGCCTTCACCTGGACCCCGGCGCCCAGGCCGCTGTAGCAGCCGCGCGGCGTGAACATAAGGCTGTGGGACTTGACCAGCGACGGCTCGTCCAGGAAGCCCCCGCCCGCCGCCGAGAGGTAGCGGCTGCTCTTGGAGCGCTCCAGCGGCCCGGCCGACGGCGGGGGGGACGGGTCTATCTCCCAGGGGGGCAGGGCGGAGTCCGGCAGGAGGTGGGCCGAGCACATGGACAGGTCGGCGGCGGCGCTGTCCTCGAACGCGGTTCCGCCCCCCGGCCCCGTGGCGGCGGTCCCGCAGCCGCTGCTGCCCGCGCCGCACTCCGAGGGCCGGTCTCCCACGCCGCTGCTGCTGCCGCCCGCGCTGCTGTAGTCGCGCCCGCCCGACAGCACCGCCTCCATTATCTCGGAGTGGAGGGAGGAGTTCCTGCGGAGGGGCGGCGCCACCCGAAGAGGATCCAGGAAGACCTCGGAGGGCCCCACCTCCTCCGAGGCGGAGACGTAGATGTCGATGCAGGAGGACGGCCGGTGCTGCTGGGACACCGACAGGGTGGCCAGGGGGAGGGGCTTAGACTCCTTGGTGGCCGAGGACACAGACTGGGAGCTGTTGGCCCGGTGCAGGCTCAGCGAGCGCTCCTTGAAGAAGCTGTCGGCGCGCTCTGAGGCGCCGGCGCGCCGCTGCTGCGGCGGCTGGTCAGTGCCGCGGCCCCCGCCCACGTAGAAGGAGTGGCTCCTGGTGCGTGTGGACACGGCGGTGGGGGAGGGGGGAGACAGGGAGCCCTCGGCGCCCGCCTCCAGTGCCTCCTGCAGGCGGTAGGCGTTGCCGTCCGTGCTGTTGAAGCTGCTCTGGCGCAGGATGTACCCCGTGTCGTGACCCTCGCCCTGCCGCAGGGCGTAGGCGGAGTCGGTGCAGTCGGACGAGGTACGGGAGCGCACCTTGTTGACCACCTCGCCGCGCTCCACGCCCGTGACGCGCTCCAGCGCCACCGCGATGCGCGCGATGAGCTCCTCCATCTGTGCCAGGCGGATGTCCACGGTCTGCAGCGACGCCTTCATGAAGTGTTCCCTCTCGTTGACCTCCTCCAAGCGCATGGCCATGTTCTCCACTCTGCCAGGAGCAAGGGGAACGGAGGGAAGGATGTCAAAATTAGGCAATAAACCACAAGAGGCCGTGGTTAAGCGTTGTGAATCACGGCCTCAAGTGGCTCATTGCTTTCATAAAACAGTTACTAAAACGGTTACTATAGAGACTACCTAGTAAGATTACACAAAATAAACAGCCACATAAAATGCGACAGCTTAAAGGTTGCCAAGCAACACAGTCATATTGATAATAAAAATGTATTGTGCAATGCAATGAGTATTTTACTGCAGCTTTGAGCCAATCAGAATCAAGGATTTTATAATAACACACAGCCACTAACACTAAGGTGGTAGAGAAATAGGAATAATAGTATGAGTTTTGCTGAAGAAATTATCAAGGCCCATTTGCAGTAAAAAGTACATTTTTACGATAGGTCATTAGGTGCTCGTGTCTTCCTACACAAAATACATGACCGCAGGTTGCTCTCCATACCAGTTTAGTAGAGAAGAGTAAATCTTTAATGTCGCCCAAGGGGCAATCTGTTTCACAATAGTAGTCATCGTAGTACAATACCATACAAAACAAACAAACAATAAGTAGATAACCCTAACATCAACCAACATTCCCATTGACGGGATTTTCGGACGAGTCAACATGTGCCTGCACAGTTTACACAGTTAACGTATGCTCGTCTATCTTGTCTACCAGTCTAGTCTCGATCCAAGTTTCCAAACTTACTAGACAATCCAAGCCTGATGGCTGCTCCAAACCCTTAGCGTATCTCCACCCTTTAAACTGTAAAACATTTAGACCTCTTGTAATTCCCCCCATGGTTGTGAGTTAATCAAACATTGACTCGATGCTTGTGGCGTCAGACCGAAACATTTTCAAGAGGATTGAACTCTCGGTTTAAGTAGGCTTGATGGCGAAGCCGCCGGGTCTGACCTCTCGGAGGTAACTCTGATCCTCTCGTCGTTGGAGGAGTTGAAGCGGTCGTCCTTCTCTCTGAAGTACTCCTCGATGCACTGCTCCTCAAAATCATGGACCTTCTTCAGCTCATCCTCTGTGATGAAGAGCTCTTTGAAGAAGAGACGAAGAGAGAGATTTTCATAACGCCATATCATTTTCTGTGAACATTTTGGTACAACACCAACACCAATTTAACCTCGCCACACCGAGGAAATGCCTCGATGAAACATACCAATTAAAAGTTTTTCGGTGGCCAAACTCCTAACCCCCTAACTTTTAATTGGTATCCTGTGACTTTTTTTTTTGGGGTGTCATTAGCGGCTCTGCCATTCTCGGCAAACGGTATCCCACAGCAAAATACAAAATGGCAAACCCTTCGTCAAACTGAAAATAGACCTCAATGTCCCGTCAAAGTTCGACGTTGAACGCTGAACCTCTCCGACTCACTCAGCCCGTAGTCCCGCTCGTCGTCGTCGTGCTTGCGCCAGCGGCAGCACAGGTGCTTGAGCACCATGGTCATGTGGCTGAAGATGATGAGCGGCGGAGGAAGGACCGGCCGCTCGTGGAACGTCATGATCAGCTGGTAGCGCTGGAACTTCCACACCTGGTTGGAGATAGACTTCACTTCGAAGAATGTGTTGCTATGGTGATGGACAAACACAAACACAAAAAAAAAACAAAAAAAAACGACAACCACAACAACAACAACACACAAGAGTCTAAATAACTAGGAGGTATTCATTGGGACGATTCAGATGCTTGATACGATCGAATGGCCGTAACGCATCCTGTTATTTATGCCGTTTATGCAAAACTGCAATCTGAGGAATCTGGCGGCGAGTGTGGCCTTTGGAAAACAAGCTGTGTAATATGTTGGTATCTCTATTGTCATGCAAATAGTTATTAACATTCCCAGTTCAAATGCAAGGGAAGATAGGGCGGGTTTAGACTAGAATAGAAGGAAGGCAAGAAAGAAAGAGAGAATGCGAGTGAAAGAGATCAAGTGAGAGAAAGAGAGAGAGAGGGAGAGACAGAGAGAGAGAGAGAGAGAGAGAGAGTGAGAGACAGAGAGAAACAGTGACAGAGTGAGAGGGAGAGGGAGAGAGCACATGCTGTGTTGCATACTTGAAGACAGCGATGAGCAGGTTGACCAGCAGGATGTTGGCCACCAGCAGGTAGCAGGCCATGATCGCTGGGACGATCCAGGCTCCCGTCTTACAGGGAGGCAGCGCCACCACCCCTCCGTCGTCCGTGGTGATGTTCTGGCCACATGGGGCTGTTCAACACAACCAAAAAAAAAAACACACAAACACACACACACAGACACACACATGAGCACACAGAACACGTTAACAAGTGGGCAATCAACGTCAAATTTGTAAAAACAAAGAACCTATGCAAAGAAAGGTGTAGATGCACAAACAGACATGCACATACGCAGCAGCAAAAACCAATGAATTCAAATGGAATAAAAAGTCATACCAAACGATTCAAAAAAGGGCGCAAACGTTTGAAAACGACGTGAACAAAACCAAAAGAAGAAAAAAATGCAACGCGCGCACACACACACACAAACAATAACACAAAAAAAAAACACAATGGTAAGACACACATAAAAGGACAATCCATGTATTGTGCAAACAAACAAGAAGCATAGGCTGCTGTTATGCTTCCATTATAAGTGAGGGAAGCCGTGGGCGAGGGGGGGGGGGGACATAATGAATTGGCGGATGTGCTGAAATGCGCATCTGAAAAGCAAAAGAAGTTCAGTCACACATATGACATGTATCGTCTCAACCTCCCAATATATTTAAACATGTAGTAAAATGTTTCAAATATATTGTTTGCATGTGCGCCATGTTTGATTGTCTTTGCCTTGTATCGTTGGAGATGTGTTTAGGATACATAGTATGTTTTTTCCATCGGTGATGGTTCAGTTGCTGGGGCTTACTGGGGGGAACAGAGAAAGTTTGTTCGCAGTCTGTTTGCCTATAGAGGTTCATTCTGGCCATGCTCATATGGGTTTTGTTTTTTCCCTCTATTGTTCACACAATGCAGCCCAAAGATAGAGAACTGAAGCAATATTTCTACTTTGAAAAGTAGTTTACCCTCAAAACAATTTGGATTAAAAAAAAGCTAAAAAAACTCTGACAACTGAACCAACGTGAAAAAACAGGTAAAGAGATGATGAAAGCTGGTTGATGTTTAGTGTTTAGCCTCCTTGGTCTGTGTGCGAATATGCATGCGTGTTTTCTATCGTGTCATGTTAATATTGATTAATGTTATGTATTCACGATACATTGTTGTTGCTGTGTCATAACTCAGTCAGGGCAACAACATTACTGTACTCCTAGCAATGTTAGAACGGAAGCGATTGTCCGCACGTGGCTTTTGTTTTAGTGAACGCAGAGTTGGCGCATAACGTGAGATGTGACAAAATGGTGGCAGATAAGTGTTTGCATGGCAGGTTAGCTGCAGAAAACACAGAAAGGAGCGGAAACAAAACATCTAGGGATTAGCAAACTTCATGAGCTAAACTTTGGCAACCCCCTCAGATGTTTCATTGTGTCAGGCACCTCTGCCATGAAACGCTTTGGCGGCGCTGAGCCAGTGTTTTAAAACCGTTCAGGATAAAGTTGCCCAAACTCCATGGCCTCGGGAACAAGCGACTAATGGTCTAAATCTAAATTAATAAGGAAAGATGACTGAGATGACTTTAAATCAATCAGACCATTTGTTTACTGCGATGGCTTGCATGACTTAGCTGTCCCAAAAGACCAAGTTTGTAAAGGCAACTTTAAAGGAGCACTGTGTAAGATTCTTGCGTTGTGTCTCTTAGTGTTAACACCAATTACTAGTATTAACCCTCGGGTCAAGTTATTTATCTAATCTGATCACTTGCAATTTGAACAGCATCAACTGAAAATACAGGCAGCGGTTTTATCACTGTGTCTTTATTAACTTGAATTTATTGTTTTAACCCAAAAAAAAAAATCACTATTTTATGAATACATTAAAAATAAATAAATAAATACATATAGGCCTATATATATATATATATATATTTGAATGATTGCTACAGATACATTGTCGTCCATCTGACGAGAGAGTAAAATGGTCTATCTTGCACAGTGCCCCCCGGAGAGCTTAAGGAGCTGCATGCACGCATCCATCTGTAGTGACTTCTAGTGGTAGGAGTGAGTATGGCATGGCAGTGAGGTTGCAATGGTGGCACGAGATGGGAGAGGTGGGTGTATTGCATAAGTATCTTTATCTATGGGTTCACTGGGATTTTGACTGCACTGAGGAGTGGAGTTATGGACCGTTATTACGCCAGGTTCCGTGACTTCGAAAGTAATTTTCGACCAGCCAGAGTTTTTCATTCAGCCTGTGCTGTAACTTCCTACTATGCATATCTGAAACAAAGAACGAAAGCATTATTTCAGATCTCTTGTCTTTGGGCTACTTAATGCTCATTCTCATTCTCATTCTCGACATGCATCTCATTTAGACTCCAGTACAGGTAACACTACAGCATACACATATAAATATCACGTTTACGGCAACACTTTAAGAGGCGCTAAACCAATGAAACAACATATTCAGTATTTTGCGTTCGATACAATACAATGGAAAAGTGTAAAATATTGATTACAAAAATTGCAAAAGGTGAATGATGGTCTATAATAGAATCAAATCTATTATCAAAAATATACACAATGGCATTTTTTCAGTTACTGATTGGTTGATAGATGTATTAAGTGTGGCTCAGTGATGCAGTATGTTGTAATGCAGTGTATGGATACAAAATGGTGTCCAAGTGTTGAAGGAAACGAATACACATACGTATGTATTAGTCATTATTTATCCATTTAACACGTGTAAACCCACATTGTTATTACCGCAATCTCCAATTATGTTAAACCAAACCAGCAACAAAATGGACGACAACAACAACAACAAGAGAAAAGAAAAAGAAAAAAAAGGAAGCTTATCAATATAGAGCTGTTAAAACTCCTGAATCCTAAAACATAAAAACCAAACGTACGGTCAATCTGATCGGCAAACACCTCCCCGTAGATCATCCAGTAGGGCATGAAGAAGATGTTTCTGGCCAGCATCCACGAGGGGTCCTCATTGGGATTGAGGATAGCCTGGCGCGCCACGCCGAAACTCATCAGCACCACCAGCATGATGATCACAAAGTACATCATGTCGATCATCTGGGGAAGGGAGGAGTGGAGGAGGAGGAGTGGAGAGGGGTGGTGGTTCAGGAGGAGAAATTGCATTGGATTCAATAGAAAGAAGAACAGAGATAGTATAGAGATTCTGCAAGGACGGGTGGAGGAGTGGAGCCGTTAGTATAGTGCCTCCCACTCCGCGCTTGACTCTCAATGTCCGCCTGAGGGGCGGCGGTAGCTCAGGCGCTAGAGCAGGTTGCCGGTTTGGATCCCCGGCTCCTCCCAGCTAAGTGTCGAGGTGTCCCTGAGCAAGACACCTCACCCTGACCGCTGCTCGAGGTCCCCGGCTGTTTCCTTGTATGGTTGACACCGCCGTCGGTGTATGAATGTGTCTGTGCGAAAGTGAGGCACTAAAGCCCTTTGAGTGGCCATCGGTTGGAAAAGCGCTGTATAAATGGTAAATGGTAAATGGACTGCATTTATATAGCGCATTTCTCAGAGGTATGACCAATGACCACAGCACTTTACAATTATTGCCTCACATTCACACATTCATACATTTATACTCCGACGGCGTCCATTGAATGCTGTCCATTTACCATTTTACCCAAGATGCCTAACCCCCTTCCTGACAATGTCTCTGCATTCACTGTCTAACCCCTACTCAATGGCATGTGTCAAATTGCTTGGATAAAAGTGATAGTAAATAGCAGTGCGAGTATGGGGGAGACAGTGAGTGAGTGATGGGGTTAAGAGAGACATACATTTACAAGTGTGTGTGTGTGTGTGTGTGTGTTTGTCTGTTAACGACAGTACTGTTTCCGAGTTGATGTGTTGCTTTCATACTTCAAGAACGTGAGTAATGCATAATTCACAAAGAGAGTGTATATTAGAGATAGAGACAGGGAGAGTTAGCTCCTCAATGCAACTTTATTTCACAAACTCTATACTCGCGTTTCAATTTTTTGATCATCATCGCACAAAGCGATGGATAAAACTCAATTCAATTGTACAAACTTTAAACTAATGAAACCTCAAAACACAATTAACTGAGATTAAATATATCTCACTAGATTGCTCCTCAGTCCCGATTGCAATTTTACTTCTCTTTTGCAGAAATTAAGACACTATACAGTATATACCCAGAGATAACACACCAGTAGTCAGACTTCAACAGCTCACTTAACCATCGCTGGAGCGCTAGGAAATAATAACTTGAAGCTTAACATGAAAATGAGGCTGTCTACACGGTTTAAAAGAGAAAGCCCCACCTCCTTCTAATTGCTGATTTTCATATCAAAGAGAGTATTAGTGTCCAGCGGTTCACAGCCTATCTCTGCCAGGGTGTAAAATGCATTACTGAATCCAACTAAGCAGCTTTGATCCCTTACGTGATCCTGTCTGCATGTTATGTAACCCAGTATAGCCTCTGAGATCAGACAAAGAGACAGGCTGGAGACTCGCTGACATTACAGGTTGCCGACAAGGCGTTCGAATGGGACGGTGTGCAATTTATATGCAAAAGTACACCGCGCAGTCTTATGCTCACCAGGACATATAGCAGATAGACTCAGGGAACTCAGGGAACAGATTGGATAGAGAGCGGGATGAAGGAATAGGACCAGGACAGGGCAAACTAGTGAGAGTATAGGGACACAGGGGTGGGAAGAATGAAGGAAGGAAATGAAGAAAAAAATACAAAAGAACAAAAAAGAAATAAGGAACGAAGGAGAAGGAAGAAGGAAATAATGAAAAAGTAAATAAAGTAGACTAGAGGTGTGCATTTTCTGAACAAAATACGTGTGGTTGCATCTGGGGGGTATTGCACAAAACTAGGATAAGGGATTAAGCCGGGATATGTTTACGGATTTAGGTTATCCTGGCTACATTTAGCCTCAAGTCGGTTGCATGAAAGCAGCTCACACTTATCCCGGCTGAGTTACCATGGTGATTTATTCTCCGCAGCTAGCCTGCTCCAGACCAGGCTAACAGCCAGGCTAAGCTTAATCCTAGTGATTCACCTGTATTTACACCGTCAATCCTGTGAGGAATTAATGTGTTTTACAGCATGTGCATGGTCTTTCTAAGTATGTTGCATCATTTTAATTATCCCGAATTAAAATATTACATATATAGTCATTTCTCATTTCATTTAAATCTGTTGGCTGTTTTTTATATTGATTCAAGTGTTATTACTCAGGCCAACACAGTTAAAGTCTATATGTTTTCATACTATGACACATTTACGTTTCTGTTTATGAAAGTCCGCCTTTATTACGCAACTGCAGCGCATTTGGAAATGTCAACAAACAGATGAGTGCAACATGCTTATGTCCTATTTATAAAATGTATTTTAATCACACAATCGAACCTTTGCAACATGTGAAACAGCCCATTGGCTACCATGCAGAATAAGCTGTTTTAAATTGCACATTTCAAATCGCGCAGACGTCACCGAGCCCGACCCGGCCCGTCGGGTACCGTCAGGTCCCCTCGGGTCCCGTCGGGCTTGGGTCGGGTATCCAATAAGGAGCTGTTCAGCGGCCGTGACGTATGAAACGCCATGTTCCGATCGGTGATTCTGTGAGCGATCGCGAGGTCTATTCAAGCATGCCGCTTATCCCAGCTAGCTTCACCTGACGTGATTTAGCCGCGCCTATTTATCCTGGCTTGGCAATCGTGCAACCGATTAAGCCAGGATACCGCCGAGCAGAATAGTCCAAGCCGCGCTTACTCAATTATCCTGGATTTCTTTATCCTAGTTTTGTGCAATACCCCCCTGGGCTCGTCGTTTGCACACTTTTCTGTGAGCACGCTAAAATACTAATTTTACTAAGTTTCAGTCCCTGGGCCACTCTGAAGCAGACTTGTGATTGATTGAATGATGTTGGCTTATTTGCATATCTTTATTTGCGTATAACTCTGACAAGTCCCAAATACCAAGTTTCTGAAATTGTCCTCAAACAGGCCAGGGGTGCACGGCCGTTAAAGTCTGACTGCGAATTGTACCACCCCCTGTAGTCAAAGTGGTACACAACTTTTTGTAGACCTGCTTAATTCCAGTTATGTGTGCCAAATTTGGCTTTTTTGGCCCCATTCACTTTCCATAATAAATAATAAAATAACGAAACTTGTTTAATACAAGTTTTGTTATTTTATTATTTATTATGGAAAGTATACAATATTTTTACTATAAAAGTAATAGCGCACTGCACCGATATGCCCAATTTATTGGCAGTGGTTTGGTGTTGATACCTCAAAAACAATAGGAGGAGATAGTTACGGAAAATAAGGCAGAATAATAATAATAATAATAATAATAATAATAATAATAATAATAAGAAGAAGAAGAAGAAGAAGAAGAAGAAGAAGAAGAAGAAGAAGAAGAAGTGTGGCTTGCTTTGCAACCACACTAATAAAGAAGTCAAGGAAAGACAAGAGAGAAAACTAAGTGAAACAAAGAAATAAATAAATCTGCCACGTCTTCTCACCATCTTGCCAATCATCATGACGTACGGCCCCAGGTACTTGTTGACCCCGAAGATGTCCAGCAGCCGGATGTACCAGTAGATGATGTTGACGCAGTAGATGACCCGGCCGTAGCTCATGAACGGGGGCTCCTGCAGCCGCAGCACCATGCCCACCGAGAAGATGAGGATGGCCATGAGGTCCGTGATGTTCCAGTACTCCTGGAGCCACACCTTCACCTTCTGCAACAGCTTCCCCGGCTCTGACATCAGGATCTGGATGACACACACACGCACACACACACAACCAGCCAGAGAGGAGGAGGAGGGGGAGGAGGTGTGAAGGAGACCAGTAATAAGGAGAGCAAGATAAGAGAGATGTGATGGTGATGTTGGTCAATGGGATGCCGAACACAGAAGTTACAACTGTATACGAGTGGAGGGGAGTATGTGTGTGTGTACTACATCAGCATCGCCTTTGGAGGGCAGTAAGAGATAACGAAATAGACGCTCCAAGCCAGAAGAGGGTGGGAAATTGATTTGACTGAGAAATGGGATACAGGATTATACAGCCAGACATCCTCCTTCCATCTCCTAAGCTGATCTTGCTCCCTGTTTATATCGCTGATCCTATCTGTCTGTCACCATTCTTCTCACTTGTGCACACCATTTTAACCATGATCGATGTGGTGTTTGACATACAGATACACCACTAAATCCCTCCTCAGAACTACTGTAAAAATGTTGTCTGTGTGTGTGTGTGTATGCACACACATGCATGTTTGCTGTAGGTGGTTTGAATAATTATTTTCTTTCTGTTTCGTGTGTGTATATGAGTTACACAGTTGCAGGCTGTGTGTGAATTGTGTACATACTGGGTACCATGCTTTGGTGTGTATGCATGAACGTAAAAGGATTCTATTCACATACACGCACACGCGCGCACGCACACAAACACACACACACTCCTCCGAATGCCTACCTCTCTCATTTTCTCAATGCCATTTGTGAAGATGTATGCGATGACGATCCACTCCTGTGGAGAAGGCCACAGGTCCATCTTTACAAGGACGATGTAGTTGAACAGCATCAGGTAGCCCACGTACGCCATCTGAGCACAGAGTCAGAGGGGGACAAAGGCATTCATATTTGGCTATCTTTGTGCACACATGTATGTGCTATATGTTTGTGTGTAATCATTCATTCATGGTAACAATAGAAGTCCATTTGCTGACTAAATGGCCCGGGCTGTGAATGAGCAGGGATGTGTGCACTCCATCCGACAAGATGAGGCTCTTCGAATGATTAACCCCAATTCAAAGTGATTTCAATGCAAACGCAAAATATCATAAAATGATCACCTCAACAGGCCATGTTGCTGTACCATCCACACCATGGCCTAGAGGGCCAAATTCTATGTCATAGTCAAGTTTGTTAAGAGACTCGAAGTTCATCACAGTGGCCATTCTACTCTCTCCTCCCAAGGTGTGAGTGGATATATTTATCGTTATGACCTGTGGCCGTGGCGTGAGTCTCCAGACTCATTAAGTCCCTTGTTTCCGGGCTCCTTTGTACTAAAGATTTGACAAATATTACAGCGACGCGGACCATGCTCTACAGGGCACGCCCGACACGCACACCACTAATGATGGCAGTTTGACCCCTAAGTGCCACTTCTGGGGGGGGGGGGGTGGAAACGATCATATTTACATGAGCTTTCTTTCCGGAAAAGTGCCAGAAATAATGAGGTTGATGGGAAAGTAAAAGAGAGAAATGTATTAATAGGCTTAAATAAATAATGAGGCTGGTTTTATGAAGAGATGTTTTCATTGGCTAAGTAAGTAGAAAGTTTGGCTAACCCGGCAACCACACACACACACACACACACACACACACAGCTTGTATGAACTGTCTTAACAAGCCAGCGCCATAGGCTTCTATCCATGGATACAAACCAAAATGTAGCTCTGTTGCTTCAAATGGCAATCTCTTTGATCAATCTCATGAGAGATTGACACTGTCAGCCACACAAAACATAGAATAATATATATATATATATATATATATATATATATATATATTAGAGATGGGCATAGATGAAAATATTTAATCTAGATTAATCTAGACTAAGCTTGAAATTAATCTAGGTTAATCTAGATTAACGTGGCTCCTTTGAATGATGTCAAAGGTGTCCATAATATGTGTTTGCTACATAAATAATGACTTATATTACCTAAATAATGACTTATATTGCCTAAATAATGACTAAAAGTGGGTCTGTGCGATTGTTGAGCGTGGGGGGGGGGGGGGGGGGGGGTGCTACCGGAGGATTTCGGTTCGCGTTAATATCGGCGATAAAATTATTATCGCCGATAACAAATCTTGCGTTGTCGCAGCCGATAACACCGTTATCGGCCCATCACTAATATATATATATATATATATTTCGAAATGAGTCACAACCTTCCCCAACAACAAAATCACACAGTAAATATAATAGCTCATTCTATCCCTTCATTCCGAGAGTTGCAGGAGAAAGCAGAAAGCTTTTTTTCTCCAATAGGTTTGCACAACTCGGACGGCCCGACGGCGGTGGCAGGCGCTCACCGTGTGGAACCAGAACTTGACGATGGGGGCATTGTAAAACTCGTAGATCTTGCGGCCCAAGGGGATGAGGCGATGGCGCTTCGGGACCTCTTCCACGTCCTTCTTCCTCGACGTCTCCGTGGCTACCTTACCCAGCATGGCCTGGGGTGCGGCAAGCAACCCCACGGGACATCGCAGTCAGCCATAAGGGGGGGGGGGGGGGGTGGGTGGGTGGATGTGATGGATAGAAGTGTGTGTGTGCGTTTGTGTGTGTGTGTGTGTGTGTGTGTAGACAGTGGGGGGGTGGGGGGTAGAATATATATAGACAAGAGGAATAAATATATGTGACACAGAGGAGAAGCAGAGACGGCGGGAAAAAAGAAAGGGGATGATTGGATGAGGGGTCAGAGGGGAAGACGTGGAGGTAGTGTTAAGAGGGGAAGATGGTGGGATGAAGAATGGGGTCAATGAGGTGAAGAGAAAAGGAGAGAGGGAGAAAAAAAGAGCAGGAGGGGGGGGGGGAGAGGGGGTCTCATCAAAGTACTGTTCCTGAACGCTCCAACATCATCTTTCAGAGAAGCAAGCACAGGCAATGTCATCACTCCATCATCATGTGATGTGTGTGCGTGAGTGGGGTGTGACATGTGAAGTGGTGAGGTCAGGTGGAGCCAGGTGAAGACAGTTATGACGCAGGACATTCACACTCATGGATAGTGTCTCCAACAATGGCAACAAACAAGACGGAGAGAAAGGGAGAGAGGAGGGAAGACAAGACCGAAAAAAGGGGGGAAAAGAAAGAAACGAAAGAAAGAAAGAAGGAAAAGCACACACAGATAACTCATTTGTAACCCGGGACACATTTCTATATCCATGAGAGAGAGAGTCTGGGCCCCCGTGTGGTTCGATGGATCATGAACTTATGTCAGAGACAGGCCAAGACTCTGCAGGGAAGTCACATCATTGGATTTATCTCGCTTGCCTGGATGCCTGACAGACTCAGATAAAAGACCGGTTATAAAATGATCTCCAACGTTACGCCAGCTTATCTACTGGTGTGAGCACTGGGAAGTACTGGGAACTTCTAAACCGCACTTGTGTCGATCGCAACTTGTCATTGTTTTGTTCAACATGAGAGACATGTTCAACTACAGTTTTTGCCTGAGTTTGTATCAAGGCAATCGCAGACAGGCTTGTTGCGGTGCACCAAGGCAGATGCTTTACTGTGTGAGCCGTATGATGTCTTCACTGGACCGACATGCAAGTCCTCCCGTAGGTCAACTGCAGCTAAAACACATACCACGCTCTCACAGTGTGGGTTTCTGAAAGCATCTGAGGCATAGGGGCAATCCAATCGTTCCCTCCGTGGTGTGGCAAGCGGTGTGTATATATTGATATGAATCTCGGTACGATTCATGTGCTACCTGGTTATTATGGTGCATCTCGACAGCCAAGAAGCCAGTGCAACTGCAAAAAAATGTCTTCTTGCGAATGCATGGCTTCACCGCATTGTTCTCGGTGGAGCGCTTTGCAGAACCTTGCGGATTCCAAGCATGCTACGGTGCCAGTTTTGCGACGCTCGCGCCGGCACACCTGTGCGGCCGAATATAATGCACATGCAAAAAAAAAAAGGATGGACGGCAGGATGGCAGGCATTGCGTTCCACTGCAATTGGTAGGTCCCACAACAACCGGGTCATCGGGCTTGTGTAATGAGAGACATTATCGCATTATTGTCAATTCCGGTCTTTCAGCACACAAGCGAAAGGAAAGGCTAATTGTGATCCACTAATTGTGATCCGTCCGTGTGTTTTGGATTGGAGTGGAACGATGCCCAAATCCCAGCGGCACATCCGTGTTGTCTATGCGGACGGACTCGCACCGAGGCTTGCAGCGCTGCTCTGTGCTGGGGGGAGGGACGGTGGGGGGGGGGGGGGGGTTGCTCAGACCCCTGCATGATTTAAACTCTGCAGCAGCAGCAGCAGGCAGGCATTTGATGCAATACCAGAGCCTGAGCACTATTCCCCCCCCCCACCCCCCCTCTTCCTGCAGCTGGCATGCACGGGCGCTGCAGCAGGCGAGCACGGGACGGGAGAGAGAGATAGAGAGAGAGAGAGAGAGAGAGAGAGAGAGGGGGGGGGGAGCGAACGACCGTCGAACAGTACTGTACCTCAATCAGAACTGAGCTAGAGAGAGAGGGAAGAAAAAGACGGAGGGAGAAATACAACAAGACAGGAGGCGAGGTGGGGGACAAGCTTAAGCAAAAGAAAAGGAAACACAACGGATAAAAAAGAAAGACAAACACACAAACCCAGGAAGCAGCGTAGAGAGCAAAAGGGACTCACGTGCAAGACAAAGACAGAGAGAGAGAGACAGACAGACAGAGAGACAGACATAGAGAGAGACAGAGAGAGAGAGAGAGAACGGGAGAGAGACAGAGGGAACGTACACAAGGAGCCGCCAGAGGAGGCAACAAAACTGAGACGCTACAACTCCACAACCAACGTCCTCTCTGAGACCACAAGAGACAGGAAAGGTTGTTTTTGGCAGAAAGCCACCCGTGTTTTGTTTGTGTGTGTGTGTGTGTATGTGTTTGTGGATGCTAATGTATCATACAATCAACGCGATGTGGTTCGGTCGAGGCAAAGCTTGATTTGTCGACGCTAGAGCCAAGTGGCGGTGGTTATTTCATGTAATTTGATATCATATATAATATGTGGTGCAGGGCTGAGGTGGGTTCTCTCACCACGGAGTTGTACTGCGCCTCACAGTATGACCTTACTGTGAACTCCATGTCCTCCTCCTCCTTCTCTTTGGCGGGCTTCTCAGGCTCCTCCTCCTCCTTCTCCTGCAGGTAGGACTCCTGCTGGTCCTGGGGCACGTAGGACATCTCATCCTTGTTCTTAAACTCCAGGCTGAGGATGGACGGCGGCAGCAGCAGGCCGAGGATCACCTGGGTATATGCGGGTCGAGATTGAGGGGCGGTGAGGAAGATTAAGTGGAGAAGATTGGTGGGGATGGAGGGGCGGCGGTGGGGTGGAAGGGGGGTAAGAGATTGAGGGGCGGTGAGGTAAAGGACATGGAGGAGATCGGTGGGGATGGAGGGAAGGTGGGGTGGAAGGGGGGTAGAGATTGAGGGGCAGTGAGGTGGAGGAAGTGGGTGGAGGGAGTGAAGATGAAGGGGTGGTGGGTAGAGGAGGGGATGGAGGGGTGGAGGGGGTAGAGATGGAGGGGCGGAGGGGGTGTCGGTGGGAGATGTTAGGACAGGGCAGAGTAGGAGTGATTGCGGAGAAATTGCAGAAGAGCAATGTGTTACTTTTAAATGTGCTGGACGTGCGCATGCACACACACACGCGCACACACACTCACAACACAGATCCACACACACACACAATTCAGACAATTCATGAGAAATGAGCCACAACACTGTGGTCTGTCAAGGAGCTCTCTGAGGCTCATTGTTGACTCAGTTTCAGCGGTATCAGCATCACGGGCCCAGACGGCTGCCCAGACGCTCTCCCGCTCCGAGAGAGAAATGAGTGATGCAGGACAAGCACTTAGAGCAGATATAGAAAGCAGGCAGGCTGTAAACACTTCAGATACATAATCATCAAACCGTGTGTGTGTGTGCGCGTGTGTGTGGCAGGCCCGTTGGGGAAATTGGAGAACAAGGATATGATGAAAGATGAGAGTGAAGGGGATTTTTAGTCTTCATCTTTGGAAGCAGCCATTTATTTAACATTCGTCAGTTTGCGAACGTGTGGCTTATTAACGTAAAAAAGGGAACAGCTGTTCCATGGAGTCACTCAGGAGAACAGTGATTCATAAATGCCATACTAACTTTTTATGGTTTTATCGTATCGTTATTCACGTATTAATAATAGCGATTTATTTCCACCAAACACCAGGTGGGGATCTATTGGGGGATTAAAGTTAACACTAAGAAATTTAAACTGTAAGAAAATATTAACTGTACACTTTAGCTTTACTGTATACTGTAGTAAATGTAACAGGAGTGTGTGTGTGTGTGTGCGTTTTTTGATACACCATTCATCATTACACTCCTGGTGTTCTTCCCACACGTGATTTTCCCTCCAAGTCTCTTTGGTCTAATAAGTCCACCTTAGAAGCGACAGGGGTACCGAAGCGATACCCCTACCCCTAAATATAGCGTGCACCTGTAGCCCCCTTTTTCTCTTTCTCTGTGGGGATGTGAAGCTGTCCTCCCTCCCCACCTGTGTTTTGCACCTGCTCAGGCAACTGTGAGGCCCACCCCCCCCCCCCCCCCCCCCCCCCCTCCGCCAAGGAACAGACTCCCATGGCGCGCATTGGCTCTGTTTGTCTCCAAGTCTGTGGATCTGTGGTCATTCATTAAAATGTGAAGCAGGCAAATGCCCACAACAACTTCACAGCGCCACTGACCCAGTTAAAATGTTTCTTTAAAATGTTCTTCGCTAAAATAAATATTCACCCACTCGTGTATTCCCGCCACCAGTATATCAACATGCCGGGCCACACGGCGACACGTTCAACCATCTTAAATCTCAACAAAGCTACACCTGAGCCAGACCCTATTGATTGCTCACTATCAGATTAGTCCCAAACTAAACTTCATCAATATAATCCCAGGTTCATCGGCCTGAGTATCAACCTGAGCGTGAGCGCGTGTTTGTGTGTGTGTGCGCATTCGGTTGCCATGGAAGCTGGAGGAGAACGGTTACCTCTCCATCCCTCCACGCACCCTTCCCCCTCCCGTACCTTCAAGCCCGAGTTCTTGCGCATGCGTAGGCGGCCCATCCACATGTCGGTCAGCAGCATCTGACTGCACGTGTGAGCGATGAAGTCTCGGTGCTTGGCCGCTACCGCCAGTTGCAGGCAGGTGGCGTTGCTCCAGTTCTTCAGCTCGTACGTGAGCAGCTTCATGGCCATCTGTTCATCCTGTTTGTAGGACTGGTCCAGAAGCTCCACAGCCAGCTGGGCAAACTCTCTGTTGGGGGATCACCACGGGGCGGGGGGGAGGAGGAGAGAGGGGGTGGGGGGGGGGGGGGGGGCAGATACACAAGTCCAGTGCCAAATTGTTAATAGAGACCCATGATCGTGTTGATGTACTGCAGAGGACTTGGGAATTAGGCAAAGAATAACAGAACTACAGTGATCCGTATGTGCATATTCATGCATATAAGTAACGCTGTCACACCCATACAAATACCAATGTCCATATTCTTAGGTCAAACTATTAAACACATGGAGGACTAATGGACAGCTGGGAATTGTGAAGACAACCATGGGTGCATCCCCAGTCTCGTATTTGATATTTCCTTGCTCCTCTGTCCTCGCTTGAACCGGAAGTTGTTCTGGTCCGCCATTTTGAAGGTTATCCCAAAGCTCTTATTCCTGCTCCGAGGAGGCAGGATCGCGAGCGAGGAGGGATCTCTGAGGAGCTATGAGCGAGGATACACGAGAGCAGCCTCTCCATGCATCCTCGGTGGGAGGGACTAAGACGCAAGGAAAGGATGCGAGTGAGGGAAACGTGGATGCAATTTAAGAAACTCGGGATTCACACCATGACTGCGTTATGTACGTATTCATGCAAAATGTCCATGTGTGTAGCTATAAAGTGAGGAGGGATGTACACAGATCATACCCAATGATACAAGAGAGTAGGATCGTAGGATATAGTTAGACGTTATTGATGTCATTGAATTGCCGTTATAATGTGCGCATGTGCATGTAAAGGGGAGGGAGGGTGGCTGCTAAATGTGTCATGTCTGCAATATTTCCCTCTAATTCAAACTTATTTCCAGAATTGTCATTTTTATCTGTAGGTGCATCTCACAAGCATGTGACGAATAACATTGGCGTGTGTCATTATATTTCTCTATGTATGTCATGGCAGCCTGGTGGGAGACTGGGAGAGTTGTGCTATACAGGTCAGACACCTGCTGAAAAACTATGTATGTATATATTTATGTGTGTGCACATGCGTGCATGTGCGTGTGTGTGTTTGTGTCTGTGTGTGCGTGTGTATATGTGAATATGAAGTTTGTGTGTGTGTGTGTGTGTGTGTGTGTGTGTGTGTGTGTGTATGTGTATGTGTGTGTGTAAATGTGAATACAAAGTTTGTGTGACTGTGTAGTAATGTGTAGTTTATGTGTGTGTGTGTATATGTGTGTGTACATGAAGTTGATGTGTGTGTGCGTGTGTGTGTGTGTCCGAAAGTGAGTGTGTGTTTGTGAGCGCGCATCAGCGACTCCCTGACAGCCTATATGTGCTGAGCGGCGTGGTCAGAAGTCGTTCCAGTCTAGACTCCCAGCACAACTCTTCATGAATCATTTAGCATTGAGAACTGTACCGCTCTGTAGGCCCAGATAGGTGTGATCCATACTACTGGAGCAGCTTACTGGCTGTGATCACATGATTAGAGAGAGAGAGAGAGAGAGAGAGAGAGAGAGAGAGAGAGAGAGAGAGAGACAGAGAGACAGAGAGAGTGACAGAGAGACAGAGAGAACGGGAGAGAGACAGAGGGAACGTACACAAGGAGCCGCCAGAGGAGGCAACAAAACTGAGACGCTACAACTCCACAACCAACGTCCTCTCTGAGAACACAAAAGACAGGAAATGTTGTTTTTGGCAGAAAGCCACCCGTGTTTTGTGTGTCTGTGTGTTTGAGAGAGAGAGCTGTGTCTCATGTATATGTATGCATTATCTTAGCATAAGCTGATTGCTTTCAGGTGATATTAGCATAAAAGCACATGGGTTCTGGATCGTGCATAGTGGAGGATATGGTGGCGGGGGGATTGTTGTTGCATGCAGAAAGCATATGTCGCTGGGTAGCAATTGATTTCCACGGCGCTCCTTGCAACGTAATGCGGTGAAACTCCCTCCCCTTCACACCGATTGGTCATTTCATTTTTACATTTTTCCGAGAGCCTTTCAACGGGTTCAAGACCAGACTGACCTGCAGAGAGAGACAGAATGTGAACCTTGCAAAGATGAGGATGGTCTCCCGAGGTCTAACACGTTGCCCACCTGGAGTTGTGGTTGAGCTCCTGGGAGATGTCGTCCACCATGTCGTTCTCAGACGCCTCGTGGGCCATGGCTTTGCACAGCTTGCAGGCCACCAGGGCCTTGGCCATGGCCTCCTCCCCGTGCTGCCAGAAGAAGAGCGCCATCTTCTGGCGCTTCATGAGCACGGCCCACACCATGAGCTCGTGGAAGGGGAAGGGGAAGTGGTTGATCTCCGGGTCGTCCAGGTCGATATCCACCTCCTCCTCCCGCTTGCGCGTGGTCTTCTGCCGGCCGCGGCGGATCGGCATGTCGTCCTAGCGGAGAGGCGGGGCAAGCGAGCGCGGGCTGGGTTAGGCAGAGAGCGGTCTGGGGACTGTGATCCCCCCCTGCCCCTCCCCTCTCAGGAAGTACGTCCATAAACGGACAATGGAATAAGAGAAAAGAGAAAAAAAAAAAAAAAAAAAAAAAAACTGAATAAAATAACCTGGCCCTAAAAATCAACTCAATTGCTTCACTAACGAGAAGCGCAATAATAAGAAACGTATAATAATTAAGATAACGATGATATCGGTTTGATGCCTTTCCACTTTCTAATGAAGCCACTTTCCAATGAAATAAGCGACGTTACAGGGAGGACTGGCTTTGGACCGAACAACTCAACAAAAATAATAACGACAACTATTTGTCAAACAACAACCACAACAACAAATATTTTGGTGCACCAGAGTGTGATGCACCAGATGTCAGATCCAGTGTGGATTTCTCTGGCCACAGTGGGCCTATTTATAAAAAAGTGGCACTGCAGAGACGAGCTCTGTGTCCCTCAAGAGATATATGCTGTCAGCTTGTGCAACTATTCCCCCCCCACCCACCCCCCAGTATCGCTGAGGCAGTGATACGGATGATGGGGACCTCTGAGGAACAATCAGACAGACAACTGAGAAATGGCTTTTGCTTCTAGCATTTCTTTTTGAGGCGTGACAACTGACATTATCATTTGCGAACTTTCACCATAAATATTTAAAAAGTAAATGCGACCTTCATCATTTAAGCACAAACAAGAAGGGTGACATTTGTTTTGAGGAGCAGAACATTCATGTTTTTTACAGGTGAAGTTAGTCTAAAGTTAATGAGTTTATAGCCAGACTTAAGACTTTGAAAGACTACCAGAGGGAAAAGAGGGTTAGGTAGATTTGAAAGAGGCATAAGGGAAGTTGATGGACAGGTATGCACACACACACACACACACACACACACACACACACACAAAAGACACACACGTTTCGAACAAGAAGGTCAGACAAACGCTTTAAACAGAACGGAAACACAAATATATCAGTGATAAATTGCAATCACACGCCATTATTACAGAGCCAATTTTTCCTTGTGGTGTGTATACTGTGAATAGACCACACACACAGATCATGTTAGCCGTTATGTAATCCGGTTACGTCACTGATTATCTATTGGGCTGAACTAACTGGCGTGCTCTGCAAGGTATCGTAACATGAGTCGTACGCACGTCGTTGAAACACGTCTCTGGAGTCAACACTGATGTACATGGTCGGCGACCTTCCACATCCACATCCACATCCCAACCGACTGGGCAAAATGTGTCGGAAAAATGACTTCTCACGGTATGTGAGAGAAGAGCTTGTGGCATGCGAGACATGACAAGCACGCCTCAAAATCTACCATTTAAATACAGAGTCGGGTGTACGCCACACACACACACACACGACGCCAAGACGACTGTGCTTGACGTCCAGAGCTCTGCTGTTTAACGTATTTGACGCTCATGTTATGACGAGACGGGCACTTTGTAGACGAAAGACAGGAACAACACTGACCAAACAATATAGCTGCGATGGTGTCGACACTCACCTCCATCCCCAGCAGTTTCAGGGCTTTGGGCTGGAAAAAGCAACAAAACAAGAACATACACAGAACAAGAGCTGGTCGGGTGGAGTTGATAAGAGTGGTTGAGTCCATGAGCATAGAGAACAGGCTGACGGACAAACTGACATGCTGATGCCTGCCGCTAGGACAATGCTGTAAAACAGTATGCTTGTCACCTCCTCTTCCCTCACTTAATCGCACACAACGCGGGACCGGCGCTGTGTTGTACGCCGGTCCCGTTTGTGTAGCCGAAAAGTGCACTTTGCATACTTTAGGGATAGTGTGTTTCCCCTGTTTCAGTTGCGCATTGTCTGGTATGTAGCGTTATTACCAGCGCTGTGGTAACTGTATTGAAGCAGGGCATGTATGAATTATGTATTCATGAGCCGTCATCTGAGAGGTTAAAAATAGCACAGATCTCCTGTAGGGATGTTGATATCCGCATCTATTTCAAGGCTTTGTTTTTAGTGCACATGTGCGTATGTGTGTGTGTGTGTGATAGAGAGTGACAGAGAGTGACAGAGAGAGAGAGAGAGAGAGAGAGAGAGAGAGAGAAAGGCAGTGTGGGAGAACAATACATGCACACACTTCATCGAGAACGAGGCAGTTAACAAACCCACATTCTTTTAGGGGTCTCTCACTCTCTTTGTTCATCTCTCCTTATCTGTTTTTTTTCCCTTCACATTTTCCTCCCCACTTAGTTTTGCCTCCCGCTGTCCGTCCCTCCCCCCCCCCCCCCCCCCCCCCCACACACACACACACACACACGTTCACATGCACACACGCGCCCACCCACACACACTTCGTGCCCACAGACAGACATAGGCAGATACATACACACACACACACACACACACACACACACACACACACACAGTGCAGTGTCTAGCAGCAAGACGAGGTCCCAGACACAGCTGTGCACAATTCTATTTCCATTACACCTGTAGCAATGTGGGGCGGAGTGAGGGAATTAGACATTACAGTCACACAACGGCACATGAGAGCATATCAAAGAGAAAGACAAAAACAATGGCTGCATCGTTAGGACTGCCAAATGGAGATTCATGTGATTACGCAAGTCACGGTTCAAAGCTAAAATCAATAAGAAATGTCAGATTTAGCACTGAGCACCACCGGCTTTAGTGATGAATCATAATGCATGAATCCGAACCTGATGGAAGCAGGAGTGTGATGTTAGCCATCGATATAGAGCCACTGGAGCCAGATGCTCACAGTTTAACAGCTGTGCGGTTTTATCTCAAACTGTCGTGCTTGTGTTTGTGTTTTCAGGGGAAAGGCATATATTATGCTCGGCAAAACCTTGGTTGTCACTCGCGTCACGTTCACTGTTTTTTTAATGTCCTACCTGTACATCTCCGTTCTCAATATTTTGCTGGTGCGAAACGGTCTAGCTTCGTGTGTTTTTTTCAGTACATATACGTGGCTATTTTACTTCGTCACATGTGTTTCTTTGTTATGTTAGCATCTATATGTGTTGCCGTGGTACGCTGGAACAGTGTGAACAATAATGGGATGAAAGAGGAGCCACTTACTCTCTTGGGTCCAAACAGATTGTGGTACAGAGTCCTGAATCTCTTCCTGGTGTAATTACAGCGGTAAGCTCCGCCCATTAGGTATTCAATCACCAGGCCGATGTCGATGAGGCTGATGCGGTAGTCCGGAGGCAGGTTACCCTGCAACACGAACACACACCTTGTCACATCAACACCGGCCAATCCGTTGAGTAGACAAACCACAAACCTAACAGTAAACCACATGCACGCACGCACAAACACACACACACACACACACGCACCAAAATCCATATACGTTTTGTTTGTTTTTTGGCTATGAAAGAAATCATGATTAGCGGATTCACCTTGAAGTAGATCCAACTGAACCCTGGGTATTCTCGCTTGGAAAGAGCACACAAGGTCAGTGAGTACGCTGCGTGGTATGCAGTGGATACTGGGACCATGATGATACAACACACAGAACCCCTGGGAGAAGACCTCTCATCTCTCTCTCTCTCTCTCTCTCTCTCCCTTTCTCTCTCGGTTTAGCCGTGAATTGAGACCGCACGTGTCCAAAGCGGTTGCATTAGGGATCTCGACATTTGGATGCGGTGAGACATGTTCCCCTAAACTTGATGCTCACATCAAATCGCTTGTTTTGTCTTTTCCTGAGACCTCAGTTCACTTAATTGACTTACGACTGAGCACATCATTGCATCACAACGATAGGCAGGGGAAAATCTTGCCTCAAATCTAAGCTGATATTATCTATGTGGGGAAAATATGGTGGAGGGAAGGAAAGACTGAAAGCTGGAGCTTAAGAAACATCGATAAGGATACGTTCATATGTTACGGAAAAGGGTAATATGACTGTTTACAGTGAGGGAAAGAACAAGATCTTGTCAGAGAGGTTCAGTGCAGTTTGGGGTGTGTGGAGAGGAGGGATAAAAGGGGATGAAAGAAAAAATAAACAAAAATGAAGAAAATAAGTGACGTAAGAAAGTAAAGGAGAGTGGTAAGTGACTATTAATCCTAAAGGAGAAGGGGTTAAGACGGATAGGAAGATGAACAGATAGCAACAAGTCTATAAGAGGCGGAGGAAGATAACCTGCGATTGATTGATAAAATGCATTGCTTCTTCACCTCTCTGTACGCCGACCCACCACCACCACCACAATTAAAAAATTGAAACCCCACGCCGTTGCCCGGGCAACCTGGGGTCTCAACCACCCCACTGCCTCCTTTGAACATGAACCAATTAGCATTTATCAAGTCCCGCCTTCACGTCACCACACTATCGCCCATAGTCACCTAACATGCAACCCGAATGCCTGGACACCGCCCCCCCCCACACACACACACACACACCCACCCACCCTTACAACTAGCTTGCCTCGCAGACCCCAGGTACAAGCTGTCTCATTTCAAAAGCGTGTAATTTGGTGTAATTGTTGATGTTTTTGAAGTTTTTGTTAATATTTTTTTTCAGAAAAAGACCTTGGGGTTCTGGAGTGACCGCAATGCCACGGGCCGGGGCATACAGATGTCTGATATTTGCAGTCTTTATATACGGCACGCCATTCAAACTCACCCCGTCACTGATGACGGGGTGTGTAAGTGGTCGACGCTAGGGATGCACCGATCCGATATTAGGATCGGATATCGGCCCCGATATCAACATTTTAGCTGGATCGGGTATCGGTAAAAGCAACCCGATCCGTAAAACCGATCCGTCCCTTTTTAAATAATAGTTTAAAACATATTACGCAACACGGGCTACGTCATCATGCCGCGACGCGCGAGCAGTGAGTGGAGGCGCGGCGACAGACAGTATGGAGCGCACAAAGGGGTCTGTGATATGGCGGTATTTCAACCTTACCACACCAACTAGTACGACGGCAATTTGCAATGGATGTAAAGTGAGTGTAATTAAGCACCTGCAGAAACACCATGCAAAGGAGCACGAGGAGTTCCAGCAGCTCAACAGGTCCAAAGGAACCTCGGGTGATGGAGGTAGCACACAGCTAACTTTAGCAGAGACGCTACAGCGACGGGAAAAAATTCCTAATAACAGATAACCGATAAAGTTCTCGAGTTTATTGTGTTGGATGGTCTACCAATGTCGTCTGTGGAAAAGTTGGGCTTTCAACGTCTAATGGATCACTTGGAGCCAAGGTACAATATACCGAATAAACAGAATGCAGATAATGTTACAATCACATGTTATCTTTTAACATTATCTTTCTGCAAAAGTGTGTTGACTTCACATTGCTGTGAGAATTTAGAGCTCCAGCAAGCCATGAATGGTGTAGAATTGCACCATGTTGTGTAGTTGGCTATTATTTGTTTTTAATATTTTGTGACTGTGTGTGCATAGTACAATTCAGTTTGAGTTTCTTTCAACATTTGTATTTATTTTGTATTTGTTTAATATTGTTCATTCATTTTTATTTGTTTAATAGTTCACCAAATGTTTACTGTTACAATTATTTACTTGAATATAAATGCTGATGCATAGATTATTGCTGCTGTTGCACATTTTTCTGTACTTTTGTTATAAATAAATGGTTCATTCATTGCATTAATTTGTGTAATAGTTCATTGCATTAATTTGTTTAATCTTATTACATTTGTCTCAGAAAAGAAAGGTGCCTTCAATGCCTTCAGTATGTCTGTCCTGTTGAGGTTTGTAGTTTCTTAAATCAACAATGATATCGGATCGGTATCGGGTATCGACCGATACGCAAGACCCCAGCATCGGTATCGGTATCGGAACTGAAAAAGTTGGATCGGTGCATCCCTAGTTGACGCGCTTTGTATGTCCAGATGCCTGTGGCCCCATTTAACTCACTGTCACGCCGATGGGCCCACTGTATTGTGTGGACTGCCAGGTCATTATCAGTGTGAACAGGCTTTCTACACACCAACGCTTTGAAACCTGACAACTATAATATGGTCATTGCTGTCATGCGAACGGACGTTTTGTTATGATATAATGACCATGTATTACTCCAGTATATTAGACCTGTACCCTACACAATGTACTGCACTGTATCTCGCTTATCTCTACACACGTCCTTTGTTTAACGCTGTTTCGTGCGAATGTATGTGTATTATTTATTATTGCAGCATTCCTGTTAATACAGTGTGTATTTTTTAGGGAATTAGGTTAACTCATCTTATCTTTTTTGCTGAAACCTCTACACAAAACATAAACAGTCTGTATTAATAGTTTCCTATTGTGTATATGTTGTGCCATGATTAATAAATAGATTGGATCTGGGTCTGGTTCTTTCTTTATAAGGAAATCCTATCCCTGGCAATGGCAATTAATCCAAATATGTCTGGGTCTTTTGCTTGCCAGGAACATGAAGAAGTAGCAGCATTAGTGTACAGACACTAATACATTAGGACCCAAGCTTGAGATATACACAAACCACTAATGGCTGAAAAACATTCACCTAAAACAGTGTTGTCTATGTGGAAAGAGAGAGATAAAGTGTGGGGAACAGTGGTTGCATGCTGACTTGGGGGGGGGGGGGGGGGGGGGGGGGAAGCACTGGAATCTAATCTGAACCCCACTGGGATACCATCAACACTACGCTCACAACTACACAAGACACCACATCCATGTGTATTTGGGACTGCATCCCTGTGTAGACACGCACGCATCGTGTTTCAATGTTTCGGTTGCCAAAAAAAAATTCCCTTCCACACCAGCGTGAGATTCGACTTGTGTGTTTTGTGTTTTTTTATTGCAGTGACAATGGGCGATATTCACCAAGCGGCCATCTCGGTTTTGAAACGCTTGCCGGGTGGGGAGGGAAGGAACTGAATGCGGAAATCCGCATTCAGGAGGGGAACAGCGTCGGCTCACACCGGCAAGCCTCGGTGGGAGCAGGCTCTGTCACCGTCATCGCGCGCGTTAATTAATGGACACATCCCTGGTTAGTGGTGGTCTGACCCTGACCTCGCCGCACCATCCCTCAAACAGTGTGCCGTCACTTGTCAACGTCGACACGATGTGGACATGGGCAGAATTTAAAAAAAACCCTCTTTAGGCACAGCAGCACTGACTAGATTAGATGTAGGCGAAGCCAGGTGGCGGGAGACAATTTGAAATGATGCAAGCCACCCATGATCATCTGAAACACTTTCACTGTACAATCGTGACACCAAAAAATATATGTATTTTTTTCATATCTATACCTGACAATTTTATACATATATATATATCCATGTTTAAACGCAGATCAAACAGTGAATAATGTGAACAGCGATACATGGGACTTCATGAGATTTAAGTCCAGTGGCATCGGTTGGTGTAATGGCTTGTTTTACAGTCTTGTTGATGAGACGGCATCTGTGGCGCTTGTTGTACTACAAGGGTAGCGCATGTGTACATGCAGTAGAGGGGGGGGGGGGGGGGGGGGGTGGGGGTGCAAGAGAGAGAGGGAGGGAGCTATAACACGTAGGAGTGTTACACAGCCACGGCAGCCGTCAGCTTCTGCTGGAAGAGGAGAGCCAGTCTCTATGTGCCATCAGCAGCAGGAAAAACAAACACACACACACACACACACACACTATTGCTAAACACACACACATACACACTGGCATAACACACACACCACAGCCAAAGGCACTGGACGCATGATAGACCATCTGTAAATATCTCCCGCCAAAACTTGACACACTGCACACACAAAAGAAGCACACTAACCCTTGTTACACGCGTGTACACACACACACACACACACACACACACACACACGCTCACACAAACACACTTGGCAAAGACAGACCATTCTAGTTTTGCGCACACACAGAAGAAGCCAATGTTTGCGTGTACTACCGTCATGTGTCTACACAGCCACAGCTACAGCGGGAGCATTAGGGTGACAAGGCGGCGGCCCTACCTTTTTGACATCTCTGACGAGGTGGTAGAGGGTGTTGGATGGTCCGTGTCTCTGGAGGAACAAACACAGACCCGGGCCGTCTATCAGCACAGAACTCAGCTTAATGTAGACCCAGGCCGTCTATCAGAACAATAAGTCAACTTAATGTGGACCCAGGCCGTCGATCAGAACAAGAAGTCAGCTTAATGTAGACCCAGGCCGTCTATCAGAACCCGAACCCCAGATCTCTGTCACTCCAGTTTATGGACAAACAAAAAATCGTTGCTGGCACCTACAAGTTGCTTTTGGCCGAAGCGACTTACAGGTTAAGCTGAGAACAATCGAAGCACTCACAGTCAATATTGAAGTACAAAAGTGCTGCACGACCAAGTTTGTAAAAAAAAAGAGTGCAGAGTAGTGAGTAGAGTGTGTGCGCGCAACAGTGTGTGTGCACAAGTGTGTGTGTGTGTGTATGCCCGTGTGTGTGTCATTACCGTGTTGTAGAGCTCCTCCAGGCGGGAGAGGGTGAGGAAGCGGTGCATGCTGACTCCGTTCTCAATCAGCAGCTTGACAAAGTCCACTCTGTCCAGAACCAGGGCATCCAGCATGGACTGCTCCAGGGAACCCACCTACAAGCCACAACACCAGCCAAGTGTAACACTGTCATCGAGGGCCAGGCACCGCAAGCACCTTCGTACATATCCCCATTTAAACACATTTAAAAGCCATTTCATAGTGCTTTACGTTGGCAAAAATCACATTTTAGAAACATCACCCTCCTAACCATTCAGCACCCATCGCCCTCCTAACATCCCTGGAAGGAGGGATCCTCTTCTGTGTTCCTTTTCAAGATTTCTTCCCTCTGAGTTTAAGGAGTTTCTCCTTGAAGACCTCTAGAGGGTCTAGGGTTAGGAGGTGTTGTATCATGTGGGGTCTAACCCTAACCCTTGAAGTCCTCTAGAGGGTCTAGGGTTAGGAGGTGTTGTATCATGTGGGGTCTAACCCTAACCCTTGAAGTCCTCTAGAGGGTCTAGGGTTAGGAGGTGGTGTTGTATCATGTGGGGTCTAACCCTAACCCTTTAAGTCCTTTAGAGGGTTTAGGGTTGGGGGGTTGTATCATGTGAAGCGCTAGGTGAGAATTATGGGGAATTTTACACAATATCGATCAATATCACGATATGCTTATGAATTGCAACTAAATAGTGCTCAGCAGCATATAGTATCATATCATGGCTATCCATGCTGTATACCAGAAAGGATACCAATTATAGTGCATCTAGAAACTTGTTCTACTTGTTGACATTCTTGCTGTATCGACAGCGATATATTGTTGTTTTACTTTCTACTAATACATGTAGTTATTGCAAGTCGCTGCGTCTGCTAAATGCCCTAAATGTAAAATGTAAATGTAACAAATCTAAAGGACCATGCTGGTCTGGGTGATTAAACCATAGTAACATCTCTCCTGGCTTCGCTAAAGTACCCGTTAGCAATATCATTTGTAATGAATGTTTGATGACCCAGACCCGTATGGTCTCTTAGAGGATTTAAATAATTAAAATAACAATAAAAGACAACATTTTTTTTTTTAGATAAATGTAAAATAAAAGTAAAAAAGAACAATTACACCAGTGTAGGCATTCATTTTTAATAAAAAAAATAGCTGTGTCAGCCCTGATGTAAATGTATGTTGAGGCAGACCTCTAGATAGAGTAATAATAGAAGTTCATAGTAGTCCACAGTTATTCGCTTGGCATATTCAAGAGCACAAGAAAGGTGCAAAAGGATAAACAATAACAGGCAGTGACATTTTGTACTGCGCTGCGTCATGCATGGAGCATATGAGAGGAGGGACATTGGAAAGTCTGCCCTACGCAGAGGAAAACCTCAGAGGAAGTATACAGACGAAGAAGACGCCATGTGCCTGAGGTTGCTTACTGGCCACTGCTGTCCGTAGATGAAGATCTGACTGCGGGCGATGTCAACTCTGTTCCAGGCCAGAGCCAGACTCAACTGGTCAGGGGCGGACGCATTAGCACCTGGAGGGAGGAACAGGCAGAGGAGAGAGAGACACGGGGGTTATGGACGGTTATGGATGGTTTTGTGTCATTAATGTTAGCGCATGGTCCTGTCCACTTTGTGGTGATTGGGAAACTAAACGAAAGAGTATGCGGTTTTTGGTTGTTTTTTTTCCAGTTACCCACTTAGGTTTGTTTCTCACAGCGTTTTAGGGACTACATGGATGTTTTCTCAGGGCTGAGACTAAGTGGATTAATTTTAGATGCTGCAACCACTGGGGGAAACGCAAAAGGAGCTAAAATGGGGCCAGTGAAGGGCTTGCACCAGCCGTACATTCACACTCCTACCCATAGAGTCAGTATGTGTATTCACAACTCAATCATTTGCATCTAAAAAACCTTGATCAGAGACATTCATTTCAAAGGATTTTAAGCCAATTAGCAGGATTGAAGCTACTTAAATGGATAGTTGGGATTTTTTAAAAGTGGGGTTGTATGAGGCACTTGTATTGCTGCGAACGGAGCCAGCAGCGAAATGTACTTTAGCCGCCTAAAAAAAGGCCCACCTAAAAAAACATCAATATCAGTTTAAGTGTACGCTATATAAGTAATATTTTCACCGCCCACAGATCAGCTGTTTGGGTAAGAAAGTGCCGTTGAGTGCTGCTTATGCGTAGGAATACGGACCGCCTCCTACTGTGGGTAAATACACTGACTCTAGATAAGTAACTCATACAACCCCACTTCAAAAAATCTGAACTATCCCCTTAACTATTAAAGGCGTTTCTGCAACATCTCGTCAATCAGAAGACACTTTTTACGTAAAGCAAACTCTTACAGTTAATACAGACACATAGTTCATTAAAGAGACGGATACGGGATAGAAAAAAGGACGATGGGAATCAAACTAAAGGAACCGTCCGGCACAAAGTAAAACACAGCTTGCCTGCGTTACTACAGCGCTACACTTTTCAGTCTCTACTCGTCATCTCCCAATGTTAATCGACTGTGGGGTGTGTGTGGTTGGTAGCCGGTTTCAGCAGCCTCACCCGGCCCAGAGTCTAATCAGTCTGACTCGGGCCAGGCGAGGGCGCTTAAACCGGCCACCAACCGCACACACTCCACATAGATGTTCGCCATTTTTCAATATTAACTGACGTTCACCGTATTCAAATATTAATCGACGTTTACCATAATCAAATATTAACTGACGTTAACCATGTTCAAATATTAATCAACGTTTCACCATATTCCATTGTGATAATTTAAAAATTAATTAACAAGGGTGATGAAAGTCAGCAGCAAAAATGATTGGCACTCTCTGCACTATCTGAACTGTACCACAAACAGGTGAAGAAGGCCGCATTTACAATTGAAGTTCCTGCCCTCTGGTTTGCTGCCTCAGACAACCATTAGTCAACAGATGTAAACTATCTTTCTGCCATTTCATTGCTCAACTCTGTAAAGTACGGGTAGCATCAGTCCATCTCTGCTTGCTTCTCCCTATTTTCTATTTATATACTTTTTTATATTATATTGTAACTTTTGTGCTTCATGTGTCCCCCTTTACCCCTGTATTCACGTGTACTTTTACTATGAGTGGTTATGTATGTGTGTCCTGCCCTGTGTTGTCTTTCTTATTGCTACTGTGGCAGCACCAATTGCCCCTCGAGGGACAAATAAAGGTCTTGAATGAATCTTGATTAAGTGACATCATAAGTCTCAGGCACATTATGTACCATTGCGTTGGGATGTGAATTTAAAAGGTTTGCATGGCTTAATGAAGTGAGCAGTTGACAGACGCCTGGCGAAGCGTGCAGAGCGCTCTAATCGGAGTGTGTGCATCTTTAAAGGCAGGGCAGCTACACTCTGTCACAGGCCCATTTATGTCCCCCCGCTACCCCCCCCCCCCCGCGCGCCACCCCCCCGGTGTGTGGATCAAGCCGGAGTTTATGAAGCCCGTCGTCGGGATGTAGACTATCTTAGACAGCGCGCCATCAGTTTCCCTGATCTCTCTGGTAGGGCAGGGCATTCGTTTATCAGTGCTCACCGCCCTGCCCCGTCTGTCTCACTTGCTGCTAGCTGCTCAGTCTCTCTTTCCGCTGTCTCGTTGCGATGCTGGTTTGCAGTACTAGCAGCATCTTTCTCTAGAGAGGGAGCTTTAATCCAGTGTTTTTGCCAAGTTGATCTCTGTTTGTATGCAGCAGCGCTTCTCTTTATTCTAAAAAGGCCAACATGTTCATGTTTTTGCATATTCATTGGATGGATTGGATGTAATTGCTGGTACTCTTTTGGTTTGTTTAGTTTGAAACTTGTACGACGCTACCATCACTGTTAGCAGAGCAAAGGAAAGGAAGGGATGGAAGGACGGGAAGGACGGAAGGAGGGAAGGAAGGGAGGAAGGATGGACGGACGGAAAGAACAAAGGAACGAAGGATGGACGGGAGGGAGGGAGGGAGGGAGGGAGGGAGGACGGACAGAAGGACGGACAGAAGGACGGACGGACGGAAGGAAGGAAGGAAGGAAGGAAGGAAGGAAGGAAGGAAGGAAGGAAGGAAGATGAAAATGTAAGAAAAAGTGAACGCAGACATACAACGTACAACATGGGATAAATAGTCCATCTCTCGATGCTGCGGCACATGAATAATGTAGACTGTATCCTCCCCTTGCGTCCACCCTCACTGTTTAACTTCTAGATTTATTCCTTTTTTTCATACTGGCGCTCATAATCTCCCTGCTTTCCTCTCTTTATCTTCCACTCCGGAGGGTCTTCCCCTATAGCAGGAGAAAAGTGCTGACGAGCGGGGGAGCAGGGGCAGTGCGGCGGCAGACTTTATACGGACGGAGAAGTCGAAGATGCTGCCGCAGGGAAATTGTCTGTGTACTTGCTCAGAAACGTGGGTCTGAGCAAGATGAGGGAGCAAGGAAGTGGCGCGCCGCCCATCTCTAAAACGAAAAAACACACAATCTTGCAACACTGTTGTGGTTAGACTAGTGGTTTCAGGATGTTTTAACTATTCTGCTCTGACTTCACTCTCTTTCAGTTATTTTCCTTTGCGATGGTAATCTCCTACGGGCAAATTGAAGCAAACAGCCGCAAGTGTACTCACTTTTTACTGATAGTACAAATGAAAGTACTAGCAGTAGTAGTAGTAGCTCTTCTGCACGGTAGATGGAGTTAGTGAGTGACAGATCGACAGAAAAGCCCAGATATACATATACTGTATATATACATATATACTTTAATTGCAAACATCTCAGAGATTGAAGCCACTGAACACTGGTCTAGCTCTCATGGTGACTTGTGAAACAGCAGAGCAGCTTCTTAATGCAATTGGGTTACCAGGTAGACAAATGTCTATGAATATTTAATATATCAAATCTGTCTTTCTCTCTCTCTCCCTCCCTCCCTCTCCCTCTCTCTCTCTCACCACTATGTTAATGTGGGGCCTATGGACACTGTGATTGATTATTCTGCAGACTCTGCACACTGCAGTGAGGAGCGATTAGCAGCTACATGCTCCGTGGGCCTCTCTCCACTCCTAGACAGAATTAAACTAGATTTGGGACTGGGAATACTATGCTCTGGGGTCAGCAGCACTTCTACTATAGAAACTGAACCAAGGGGCTGATATCACGGTTTTATGCCTATTTGTTTTTGCCTTGAGAGCGTTTCAGAAATGAGAAAGAATAGTTTCCAGGTTGAGACTAACCACATGTGGTGTAGGGGGAAAGGAAACGCTTTATTAGATCTCTTTTTATGTCCTCTCCAAAATAACAACAAAGACAACGTCCCGGGGGGGAGACAGTGAGGGGGAACTAAGCACACACACACACACCACACACACTCACACACACACATCAAAAAACATGCCCACACACGTGAGTATACTGGAGACACACATACACACACACACACACACACAAAGAGGAAAAACATACAAACACTCACACCTTTGAGGAGGATGGCAGGAGTTCAGCAAACACACACACACACATTTTAAAAAACGCTTCAACACACAGGCACACACACACCACACTTACCTTTGAGCAGTGCAGTGAGGATAGCAAGGTCAATATCTTGATGACCCTCTGACCCCATGCGGAAAACAGTTATCTAAGAGAGAGAGAGAGAGAGAGAGAGAGAGCGAGAGAGAGGGCGAACATGTTTAAGTTCAAAACAATTTAAAAGGTAATTTCTCTCCTTCACCAGTCGCGTGGCCCTGTGTCACTGGGGTCAATCAACCTAATAAGTCACAGCCTGAATGAGGGCCATTTGATTTTCTGGATTAGATCGCATGACGGGAACTCTTAACTACTGCTTTAGATGCTAAGTGGAGAGGAAGACGAGGAGCTGGAGCTAAACGAGATGAGAAGAGGAACGAGATGAGAAGAGGACCGAGATGGAGAGAGAGAGGGGGGGGGGGGGGGGGGTGGGGAGTGGTAGGAAAAGAGGCTACAAAGCACATGAGATGAGAGGAATGGGAAGAAAGAGGAAAGGCGAGGAAGGAAGGAAGAGCGAATTTCGGCATTCAAAATGTGTTCCACATAAACAACAAACATGGAGAAAGGCCAAAGTGGGTAGAGATAAGACGAGGGAAGATCTCAAGGTGCAAGAAAAAATGTTTTATTTTTTCTTCTGATCTACGACACGTGCGTCAAATAAATCCGATGTGTGTCTTCTCAGGCATGTGTGCATGGATGCACATAGGTAGGTGTGTGTGTGTGTGTGTGTGTGTGTGTGTGTGTGTGTGTGTGTGTGTGAGTAGGTGTGTCAAGTGTGTGAAGGGCACCTTGGGGGCTGGAAGCCACAGAGCCTGTGTGCGTGTTTGGCATGCCAGAGGAGCTAAAGACCTCCGGACGAGGGGTAATAAATCTATTTCTTTAATCCCTCCCCCGTTCCATCTACACCCGCCCTCCCACCCAACACATTCGGCCACCACCCCCACCGCTACATCCCATCTCCTGCTGTAAATGGCTTCATTTGTGGGAGGCTGTGGGAATCTGCTGGCTTCGCTGCAGCAGCCATCACACGCTGCACCCCCACCCCCACCCCACCCCAACCACCCTTCCTCCTTAGGGCTATGATGCATTGGGGTAAGCAAGCCTGGCTCTTTGCCTAACCCTCTCACTCCATCTCTCTCTCCCCCTCTCTTTTACACAGAGTCTATATCTTGTTCATTCTCTTTTTTTCCCCCCTTTGTTGCTTTTCTCTCACTCTCTGTATTTGGCTTCCCCAAGTTCGAACACAAGACAACAATGAAAATATGAGAGCTTATAGTGTGTGTGTGTGTGTGTGTGAGAGATAAGCCATCGGGGGGAGTTTTCTCGAGGTGGGATGGAGGTGCCATGGGATGTCATAGTATTGATCACCTGACTGACTGGGTGCGGACTATCGAGTCATGAGCACTTTGTGTATCACCACATCTCTGGAAGTTTATCAGTATAATGTGATTAAGGTGTGTGTGTGTGTGTGTGTGTTTTACACTTGCGCACGCGAGTGTAAATGCAATGTGCTCACCAATGCAATGTGCTCACCTTCGAAGTATAATAAATAGATGTTTTGAATTTTGAACTATACATGTATAAACTAAAGATGATCTTTCCATCGGTGAATGAAAGAGATTGATAGAGCAATGAGAAGGTCACTACTCTGACGCAAACTGGAATTGAGACAAACCATGAGCTAATCGTGTTGTGGGCGTATATGTGACCTTAATTTGAACCAATCAGCACCGAATTCTTTGATGGCTACTATGCTCATCAAACCCTGTACTTATCATTTAGAGCTTGGATGAACACACGCACACGCAAACATGCGCACACACACAGACACACAGACACACAGACTCACACACAACCCTCCCCCCTGCACACACACTACCCTCCCCCCTTCCCCTCCTCCAATCAAATTCCCCAAGGTGACCTCCGGCCCTCCCTGGTGGAGATGCTGTTGAACTGAGGCTGCGCCTCCGTCAGTAGCAGGACGGTTATTGAGTCAGAAGCATCCTTCAGAAGGAGCTATCTATAACTGATCTGTGTCTAACAGAATAACAGGCTCCCTGTAGCGGAGAGCCCCCGATAGCAAAAGGACGCACCGCACAACGCCTCTCGGGTGAGCGTTTCTACCGATGCCCGCTAAAGGTCAACGACTCTAACGTTATTTTGTGTGTGTCTTTGTCGTTCTCCCGCCACACGAATGCACATGCGCCATCACACCATACCTTCTCTTAATGGATGTATGATGGAACATCCCATCCATAGTAAATTACCCGCGAGAAAAAGACAAAAAGAAAAAGCCAAGAGGCTTTGCAGGAACGGTCCATCATCTCAGCTGGGTACCGTGGCTCTGACCTTCTCCTTACCTCCTCACCGACACTCATCACCTTGGGGTGGGGGTGAGTGCGTGGGTGGGGGAGGAGTGGGTGACACTACAAGAGACAGCAGGGCTTTGACTCATGTCTGTTTCACTCCCCGGGAACAAAAAAGGACTTAAGCAGGGAGCAGGTGGGTGGGAGAAGAGTTGGGAGGAGGAGATGTCGTGTGAGGAAAGGGGGGAGAGAGAGAGAGACTCTGAAAGGGATCTGGAAGCTGGGAGGCGATAAGCGAGAGAGAGAGAGAGAGAGAGAGAGAGAGAGAGAGAGAGAGAGAGAGAGAGAGAGAGAGAGAGAGAGAGAGAGATGGAAATGTTTAAAACATGTCCATGCAAGGGGGTTTGAACAAAGCATATGGAAGTCCAGAAAAACTGTATTGTGTTTAAACACAATTGGAGGGAGACATGCTACATGCCCAGAGGAGCACGGCATTCTGGGAAAAAATAAATAAATAAGAAATTCTCTCTTCACGCTGCAGTGGCCCAAGCTGATTAGAAAACATTCATCTTCATTTACCCCATCATCACACACTCATGCTTTCACATGAAATATGTCTCTCTCTCTCTCTCTCTCTCTCTCTCTCTCTCTCTCTCTCTCTCATGAAGTATGACACATAAAACACAGGAAAGCCTCTAAATCACACACACAAGCAGTTTTCCTCCTTTGACCATCACTATGGCTAACGCCAAGTAGGCTCAAATAGAAAACATAAATACCTAAAAGCTAAACTCAAAAATGATGTAAAAACATCATGGAGAGGAACGAGTTGCATAGACTACAATAGACTATAACCATGGTGATACAAAGCACTATCCTAACCAGTCTGTTTAGTTTATCACCCTGTTCCTCTGACCTTCAGGCAAGGAAGGTGACAAAATGCATTTCCTGTTGTCACGACCCTGCAACATAAAGAGAACCAACCACGTTTAAATAGAGAGAGCTGCAGAGAGAGCGATGGGGGACGGTGCACTCTATTATACCGCCCAACAGGTGCTCTGATTGGGAGAGGCCATCTTGGAATGACATTGGTTAACATGCAACACATAACACTTGTCTATATGATGACTTAGGAAAGCCAGTAGACAAATCTTTAGACCCCAATGACCAACAAACCAACACTGGAGAAGGCAAAAGTACAACATTTTGCCCACTAAACATGTTTAATAATAGAATTCCAGGTTTTTAACTTTGATATGTTCAAGACAATTCTTTGTGTTGTCTCTCCCTTGTCCTTCCTATTCCTTGTTGCACTGGAGGCAGTTTTTCCTCATCAATATTGAACATTACCAAAGCAAATAAAGCATTATACAATCAATTATTTAGTAAACCCCCACACACACACTGAAATGATAGTGTTAGAAAGAGAGCCCCTCTGCATCTTCGTGAGAAATGTCAATTTTAATGTGAATGGGATGTCAGACTTCAAGTCTGACATCCAATTGTTTCAGTGTGCTTGGATTGGCGTATAGCAGCGATCAAGGAGATAAGCCATCCAATATGCATACATCAAAGATAATTACCCTTTATTCTCATGCACCAAATCCATTGGTCACACACCTCTATGCATTGGGTATATGCATAAGGTGTATATAGCACATGCTGTCTATTTCTTGTAGTAGAATAAGTAGAACTATGTATGCGTACTACACTGCACATCAAAGTTTAACAGTTACGTCTTAATATTAGGGGTGTGCCAAAATATCGATACTAAGATATATCGCGATATTTTGTCTTGCGGTACGTTATCGATACATTGGCGCCAAATATCGATATTTAAACAATAAAACATACAGCCGCTCTAAACAGATTCTCTCACAAAAGTCTGCTACAATTTTGATTTACAGCGTCACTACTTCAAGCCTTCACCCTGAGCTTGCCGCAGTGTTGTAGTACTCGAGTCCGGGACTCGGACTCGACTCGAATGACTCGAACTTGACTCGGACTCGTGCATTAGGGATTCGAGAATTAAGACGAGGACTCGACTTTTTTTTAATGTCATTAGGCTATAATAGTAATATGCCATTATTATATCATTTGGTATATGATTAGTGCAAGGGAATGTTACTGCTTCATGTCATACATTACATGTAACTAAGTTAATAACGTAACTAACGTAACGTAATTACGTAACTACATAAATAACCCACACAGCAAATCCGCCGCGGAGTATCGCGGCTTTCGGAACGGATCAGCGAAACGGACCGTATCGGGTCCACTTGCACGCCGCGTTGGATCCGCTACGGAGGTGGATCGCGGACCCGCCGTGGCTTATAACCATGTCTTCTATCATGAATAGCATAAGCTATTCATAAGACATGGTTATGTATGTGCAAATAAAGCACATTAGAGTTGCATTTCTGAGTTATTATTAAGAGGACAGGACAGTAGTTATGAGCACTAGAGTGAGTTAAAAACAGTAAAATACATATGAAAGTTCATAGCTGCCGCCATGGGGGTTATGCGCAACATACTTCCGCATTCTGCAAAACAAGTCTCATCACATCCGGTTCAGGTCCGCTGTACCGCGCTCGCATTATTTTATTTATTAATCCGCACTTCCAGACCGTCACCGGGGCTTCAGAGTAATGTGTCCGAAGAGAGTAGCCCTCTCCCGGACACACACGCTAGCTTTAACCGCTGTTTATTTTTATTTTTTTATTTTTTTATCCGCACTTCCAGACCGTCACCGGGACTTCAGAGTAATGTGTCCGAGGAGAGCAGCCCTCTCCCGGACACAAGCTAGCTTTTAACCGCTGTTTAAAAAAAAAGAAGTATTTATTAATCCACACTTCCAGACCGTCACCGGGGCTTCAGAGTAATGTGTCCGAGGAGAGTAGCCCTCTCCCGGACTCACTCACTAGCTTTTACCGCTGGTTTTTTTTTTTTTTTTTTTCCATCCATCTTTTCTTCTCACTAACATTCAGATGTTAAAATCAAATAAAACGCCAACAGTAAAAAGGGCTAACTAGGCCAAGTCAATAGCTGTCGCCGTCAGTTCCTACCGCTGCTACCGGCTTTAACGACAAGCGGAAGTCGGGAGACCAGTTTTCCAGTTTGGTCACGTGACGCTCGGCATAAAGCCCATTAGGACGCGCCTATGAGCTGCGGCACAACAGTTTTGTTTTTTTTAAGTGTAACAACATGTATGCTTACTTTAGTGCTGACTCGGACTCGACTCGGACTCGATGTGGATCAATAGGGACTCGACTCGGACTTGACTCGTATAAGTAGTGGACTGGACTCGGACGCGACTCGGATTTTTTTTTTATGACTTGGACTTGACTCGGACTCGGACACTGGAGACTCGAGCCTGGACTCGGACTCGAGGCATAGTGGCTCGACTACAACACTGGCTTGCCGTGAGGACGGCTAACGAGGACGCTAATGCTAACGCAAGCCAGCCTACAATCGACAAAGCATTGAAAGCAAAGTTGTTGTTGAGATTATAATGCAGTTTTCATAAAACAATTTGATTCTGCTTGTTAAGCAGCACTTAATGTGTTAATGTGTATTTTCTGCATTCATTTTGTTTTTTAATTTTGTGTTAATTTGCACAGACAGTATCAACTTCGTTTTATTTGGACATAAAAAATGAAATGACAATGTTTTGTAATACATTTTGAATCTCACAGATATCGTGATGTATCATGGAATTTATTACAATATATCGATTATCGCAGAATCGCTGTATCGTGATATTATCGTTATCGTGGGCAAAATATCGTGATAGTATCGTATCGCGAGGTACCTGGTGATACCCAGCCCTACTTAATATAGTCTTAATACATCAGTATGCATAAAATATGTGTTGTAAAATATATGCTATCATGGTTCTGAATTTCATTTCTTGTCCATCATTAATTTATTCAGTTGGTTTGTTCCAATTGTGCTGTCATTGCAGAGCCTGCGGCCATGTCTCAATTCAGGGGCCGCATCCTTCGAAGGCTGCATTTGAAGACCGAATGCGTCACCGCGGTGCAAACAAGGCTGTCCCGTTTCGAAGGCTCCTCCAAATGCGTCCGGGAAATGCGGCCATGCTGTATTTCGTATGAACTGAACCTTCAAGCTCCACTGGATTGGAGAATCAGCGGTGAACTGTTCTGTTCTGTTCGGTTCTGTGAAACGGCCGCCTTTGTCTTTCTGATGTCACAGTGATGTCGCAGCCTTTCTGAGTACAGAGAGCAAAGCGATGCCCCTCAAGGGGCACGGGCTCATTCATATGATTCAAGATTCCTGTCTGGTGATTTACACTTAGTTTTTGTTTCAAAAAGACACAAAAATGTTAACATTGATCAGACATCACTTAAACCCCCCAAGAAACAGGATGATTTTCCCTCTTCCCACACGCAACTACTGCTAAAATATACCAAGTTTTGTTTTGTGACACATGTAATGAAATGATTGTGTAGAATCGTGACCTGTATTATCTCTGAATGATATCATTCAGACTACAATCAATGACAACCAAAGAAGATCTATACAAACCCATTCAGGTCCTATTGACTGCAAATTGATTTCTAGTACACTACTAATAGAGTAGCTAAACCCCATCCCCTTCCTCTGGCAAAATAAAATGCATGGATGCATTCTGGAAATTACATTTTCATTAGTAAAATGCCGCTAGCAGTCGAGTTGCTAAGCCGTAACTGATCTGGCAAGGGCATGGCTTATTTAGAAAATGTTATTTGTGTGTTTGAACCGAGTTTTGATGCGAGAAGTGTTAAATAAGCTAATGATGCCAAGGTAGGCTAGGCGCTACAAGCTGGTTATGGTTCGCTGTCTAGAGAAGTCTTGTTCATAGCAGTAATTAACAACAGCGATATGACCTCCCACTGTTTTTGTGCACGAGTGTGTTGAGTGTGCATGTGTGTGTGTGTGTGTGTGTGTGTGTCTTCCTAGAGAACTATCTTGAGAACGGCCCATCTTGCTTGCAGAGCAAGTTGGTTGGACAAGGAGAAAGATGTGGAGAACAGAGATGAGGGAGCAGCCTGAGTGTCATGTCTGATAACGTTACAGGATTGTATTGTACAAAGCTAAACTGTATCTGTGTTTTGGTTGTCTAGAATGGACAAGACTTTAGACTACTCCGTGAGATGCTGAACAGAGAGGAGCCGCAATCTGGAACACCTCCCCCTGAAGAAGGAGTGGCTGAGGAGCAACTCCATGTAAAGGAAAAGGAGAAGTTGACCTGTGGAGAAGCTGTCCAGGAGCTTATATCCAGCCTGGCTGCAGAGAGGGGTTACATTCAGTGAAGAGGTGGCTGACATGGCTGAGGCGAGGATCGAGAAAGTATAAATACATCAGGCAGGAGATGGAAGCATTCAGGAAGGAGATTACTGAGCACCAGATGCACTGAAACGCCTTCAGAGACAAGGTGGTGGAGGTGGTGGATATGGCAATGCTGAGGTTGGCCTACTTGAAGGAGAAGAGGGAACTAGAGAAGAAGAGAGAGGCCTTTCAGAGGGAGGAGGGGCCGTTCAATGACAAGGTGGCCGATATGGCTGAGACAAGGAAGGCCTTCCAGATAGGAGAAAAAACACAACATGCTGGACCAGAGGTTGCGCTAGACTTTTTCGTTGTCCGTCATTTTGACTGACATAAAAATCCCGTCATAATCTATTTTTACCGGTCACTTTAATTTTTTAAATGATAATAATGACATTTCTTCTTCTTTTCTTCTTTAATTTTTTTTTATGATCAGTGTGATTTTTATTTTTTTTTTCCACACCAGGTGTGTGTGTGTGTGAGTGAGTGAATAAGAGAGAGAGAGAGAGAGAGAGAGAGAGAGAGAGAGAGAGAGAGAGAGGGAGGGAGGGGGAGAGAGAGCGAGAGAGAGAGAGAGAGAGAGAGAGAGAGTGTGTATACTAGCTTAATGTGCGATATTTATACCACTACTAGCTTTATTTTTTCATCCAATACAGGAAGAAAGTGTCAGACACTCAGTGCGTGAAGTCAAAAAACAGTTAGAGCCAGCTGACGGTTTAAAAAAAAAAAACTCAGACGACCGGCAGGGAGAGGGAGAGAGAGAGTGTGTGTGTGTGTGTGTGTGTAGCTTGATTTCCAATATGTATACCACTACTAGCTTTATTTTTTCACGAAATACAGCAAGAAAGTGTCGGACACCGTGCGTTAAGTAAAAAAAACTGGTTAGAGCCAGGCAGCCATCTGGCGGTTAAAAAAAGAAAAAGAAAATAAAATCTCCGACAGGCAGAGACGCAACGCGAGTCGGCACCACGTCTGAACGAACCCACGTTTACCAGAACTCTACTGGTTCATAAGTAAGTACCAACCTAAGTAATAACACATCTGAAGCTGAAGAAACCCTAAACATTAACGGAAAACGACCCGCGAACCTGAGTGACTGAGGGAGAGACAGAGAGCTGTACTGTGTGTGAGTGATCAGAGCGACACAACAACACATCTGCATTGTGTAGGGGAGGGGGGGGGGCGCTGTAGCCTATCACAGAACGCAATGAGGATTTTCATTCAATCCGAGCACAGATATTGACTCGTATTACTCGTATAATACTCGTACTCGGCAAAAGTGCTTTATCCGTACCAGATACTCGTTTCAGCCGAGTATCCGGCTCAACTCTACTTTTTAGTTAATGATCTGATTACAGAAAACAAATTGGACTGAATTTGCTTAGTTGAAACATGGCTTAACAATGATACAGCCACAGCAATTATGATAGAGACCTGCTCTCCAGATTATAGCTTCCATCAACTACCCAGAAGAAACAGAAGAGGAGGAGGGGTTGCAGTTGTTTTTTCCTCACAACTTATGTTTAGAATCACAGAACTAGGTGAATTCACATCAATGGAATATCTTGCTATTGAGCTCAAAACCGAATCAACAGTATTGGTCGTAATATATCGCCCTCCTAGATACTCACCAATATTCATACAGGAGTTCTCTGAGCTGATGTCATTATGTGTTACCAGATATCACAGTTATCCTAAACGGAGACCTGAATATTCATTGTAATAAAAAAACAGACACCAAAACCATAGAGCTTATACATTCACTGGATAGTTTTGACCTAACACAACACATAACTAACCCAACCCATCGGCATGGTAATACATTAGACTTAGTGATAACAACTGGACTTAACATCAATAATGTCTCAATAATAGAACTACCTCTTTCCGACCATCACTGTATACTCTTTGATACTGTAATAAGCCTAACTGAAACCAGGAAAGAAGTCATACTTCAAAAGAGACTCCTAAATGACAAAGCCGAATCAAATTTCTCTGATCTTTTTAGACAATATGAGCCACACAGTCATGATAACTCCTTAAATGAAATGGTAGAAAATCTCAACGATGCACTATCATCCATGCTAGATTCTGTTGCCCCACTAAAACTCAAAAAGAAGACGAAAACCAGAGCCTCCCCCTGGCTGAGCTATAATGAGGTCACCAAAGAGAAAAGGAAGTGTCGATCAGCTGAAAGGAAATGGAGAAAATTAAAAACCACTATCCACTGTGATACTTACAAAGATGCTTTAACTGCCTTTACTAAAATCATCCGCCTAGCAAGAGAAGACTACTTCTCTAAAATGATCACAGATAATGCTGGAAATTCCAGAGTTCTCTTCTCCACTATTGATCAACTGCTCAACACTGCCCCTACCCCTCCACAGTCCTCAACAGACACATGTGAAGAACTTGCACTGTTTTTTAAGAACAAAATAGTTTCCATCAGAGCTAGTATTGCTCATGATGGAAATAAAGCTGATTACAGCAAACCATGCAATGCAACCATGGGAAGCTTTAGTTGTATCACGTTAGATGAACTGCACAAAACTATCTCTGAATGTAACTCCTCCACTTCAGACATTGATCCTGTGTCTACAGCATTCTTTAAACGGGTATTTAATAGTGTCTCAAGCAATGTCCTAGACATCATAAACACATCCCTTGAGTCTGGTATTTTCCCAGATGCCTTTAAGACAGCAGTTGTTAAACCCCTATTGAAGAAAGCCAACTTAGATAGTAGTGTGCTGGCAAACTACAGACCTATATCCAACCTTCCGTTCATCAGTAAGGTACTCGAAAAGACAGTTTCAATTCAAATAAATTCATTTTTAGAAGGAAATAACATACTAGAAGAATTCCAATCTGGGTTCAGAAAATATCACAGCACTGAAACTGCTCTCACCAAAATAATCAGTGACCTCAGACTTAACTCTAATGAGAATAAGGTTTCTGTCCTGGTCCTACTAGACCTTAGTGCAGCATTTGATACGATTGATCATGACATCCTAATCAATCCTCTTGAAAAGCTTGTTGGTTTCTCTGGCTGCATGCTAAACTGGTTCAAAACATACATCAGAGGGAGGAAATTCTATGTTAAACTAGGAGACCATATATCTGAAACATATGACAATCATTTTGGAGTTGCACAAGGGAGCTGCCTAGGTCCATTACTTTTTTCTCTCTACATGTTACCATTGGGCGATATCATCAGAGAACATAATGTAGGTTTTCACAGCTATGCGGATGACACACAATTGTACATATCCGCAGAATCAAATGATACAGCAGCTACAAACTCCATTACCCACTGCCTATTGGCAATAAATAAATGGATGAGCAATAACTTGAAATTCTAGTGATCGGCCCCAAAGCAAAAAGAGAAATGTTGATTAAAAACCTGGGAGGATTCACTTCCTGGATCAAATCTGAGGTCACAAGTCTTGGGGTTATAATAGACACAGATGTAAATTTTAATTCTCACATAAAGAAAGTGACAAAAACATCATTTTTTCATCTTAGAAATATAGCAAAGGTACGGCCATTCTTAAATCAAAATGATGCTGAGAAGTTAATTCATGCCTTCATATCTAGCCGACTAGACTACTGTAATGCACTCTTTACAGGTCTTCCCAAGAAAACCACAGACAGACTGCAACTTATCCAAAACTCTGCAGCCCGGTTGTTAACAAACACCAAAAGAAGAGAACACATTAGGGTTAGCCCTTAACCCCAAAATTATGGAACACACTGCCCCAAAACATCAGAGAAGCCAACTCAGTAAATATTTTCAAAAGGCAACTTAAAACCTATCTTTTTATTAAAGCTTTTAATTGAGATCAGGCAATAATACCCTCTGACATGGTAACACCCTCTTACATGGTACAGTATCTTGCACCATTCTTCTTTGTTTTTTTTTCCCTCTTTTGTTTTATGTTTTTACTTGCATGAATTTTACCACTGCTGTTTTATGTTATTTATCTATTTTATTATCTATTTTAAAATGTGTTATTTCCCTTGTTTTTTTTTTTTGTTTGTTTTTTTACTGTGTTATATTACTTGAAATTTTAACTCATAAACTGTTTTTACTGTAAGTCAGGTACTAGGCCTATCAGATTGATAGGTTCAGATGTACTTAAAATGCACAAACCTCCTTTTCTTTCTGATGCCATGTAAAGCACTTTGAACTGCAATCCCTGTATGAAAGGTGCTATATAAATAAAGATTTACTTACTTACTTACTTACTTACACTTACACACACACACACACGTGCATTAATAATAGGTCAACACCTTGTGAGTGACAGTGGCGCGTAGGGCCCGAGACCAGCCCCTGCCCAGGGGACGGTGTGGTGTGTGAGTGTGAGCGACGGCCACCGCTGAGTTGTGAATTAAACACTGCCATAGGGGTAGGTGGCTAGACCCAGACGCCCGTTCTGTCCCCACCGTTGGTTGAATACATTAACATTCACTTAATATGAAATGTCATGCATAAAACATGCGGGGGGGCAATCGTGTCACTAAATGTTTCATCACGACCACGCTGAATTTAACAAATCTAGCCCATGCTCTTTGATTGCAAACATTCATATTGTGTGTGGTTCTATATGTGTATGATGTGTTTCAGAGGAGAAATAGGGAAAGAATGGGGTAGAGAGAAAGAGAGAGAGAGAGAGAGACCTACCAGCTCCTTCTTCTTCATACACTCCATAAGGATGATGAAGAGGTGCTGTGCTTGCGTCCGGGTGTAGGTGAAGGTTTTCTGGATGGTCACCAGCAACTGGTCTCTTAGAGACTCATTAATTATTCTGTGAAGAGAACGGAGAAAGAGAAGCATTGAGAAACGTCCCAAGTTTTTTTATTTTAAATTAAATGGCAAATCAATTGAATGGAAATAGAACAGAAACAATGCTGCCTTGTTGATATAGTGATTATCATTTATTGTGCTAGCCTTGTGACAGCTCAATTAGCCTGGCTGTAACGATGTGACCATAAAGGAGTCTCTTATAAGTTAGTACGAATCAGCTCATTTTACCACAGGGAATGTCTGTCTATTCCAAGTTGCTGGTGCGATAGACAGATTTATTTGACAATCAAACATACATATACTATAGTTACGACATATATTTAAAAAACACTCTTGACACATCTAAAAGCACACAAAAATGTCCAAAGGCTTATTTCCATTGTGGTGCTCTTGGGGGGCGGGGGGGGGGTAAGTTTGGTAAGACAAACAAAATCCATATTGGAGACGAGACGAGATAAAACAAACTGTAAAAGGACAACAATGGGAAAGACTGAGCAAGGGCCCTTATTCTGAGAGGATATTATTGGAGAGCCACATCGTCAGAGCCTTTTTAAAATGTCTGTCTCTGTTTCAATGGCTTCCAGAGTTTCAGAGGGACCGGACCAGAGGTTTATTCCACTCAGTGTATACAAATGTTTGTTTTCTTCTTCCCCATAGCACTCTCACATCTAAACATGATTAAATCTGTTAAACTGATCATTGGTGGTTATCTCCAAAATGATTAAACGACTCAAATAGTTTGACAGATATTTGGTTGCGGGCCAATCAACAAACAAACACATGGGGTAAAACCCGCCCCACATCACGCTCTGGGTTGCTTTTTCAGACTGAGCTGCGGATGCGTTTTCCCAGGTTGGGTCCTCGGAGCCGTCTGGTACTTTACAACGTACCCTCCCTCCTCGGAGTACTTGTGTCCGAAGGCCAGGATGTCGGAGGCCCTGCCGCTGCCGTCGCACACCACCACCGGCACCGGGGGCGTGTCCCGCAGGTACTCCAGCACGATGGAGATCACGTTCGGCCCCCCCTCCACGATGAGGGCCACCACCGGCACGCCCTGTCCGATACCTGGAGACACACACACATACACACACACACACAGTTTGTTTCCCATGCCAATAAAGCTGTTGGATTCAATTGAGATAGAGCGAGACAATGATCGAGAAAGACAGAGAGAGAGATTAGTTTCCTTTAGCCAATGAGAGCTCCTTAGTTGTTTTGCCTTTTTTACTTTTATACTGATGTATAAATGTATCCGAAATGTAAAAAAAGAAATGCTTAAAGTAGAGAGAGTACAATTACAGCTTGAATGAAAAGTTGAAAGTTTGAAGTACAGTGGGAAGGGTTAGATGAATAAGACAGAAATAGAACTCAATTTCTTTTCACCAACCACCACTTAAATAGATGCTGTGAGTTGATGTGGCACCTGAAACGTCAGCTGACTGAAGATATTTTTTACAAACTATCTCAAACAAGAAGCGTGCCGAAGCTAAAAATAGCCTGCCCACGCTGGCATGTCAGTCTGTGTGTGTGTGTGTGTGTGTGTGTGTGTGTACATATGTGTGAATGTGTGTGTGAATGTGTGAATGTGTGTGCGAGCGCCCTGTACGTGCAATTTCAGTCATGCAGCGATTAAACCTGCTAATCACAAAGCACTCTGAATAATTATGCATAATTAGCGGGCCGGTGTTCCTACACACGGACAGTTAAATACAACCTCACCTAATCGCTGTCTAATGACAACCCTCTCCCAGGAAAGCCCTACATCTCCTGCTTTTTCACTGCTGGGTGTTTCTAATTAACATGCTCGACGTTCAACTTTCTTTTCTTTTTCTATAAGCCCCGTCTCGATATAAGCTCTGAGGACGTGTCCTCTCTCTTTCTGCCAGCCAAGCCTTATCCCTTGAATCGCTTCTAGTTCACGACCTGTCCTTCGGCCAAAACGAATCACCGCCATCCTGCTACACTAGCAGGTAAGACGGTAATATCCTTGTTTTTCCCTGTTGTTGTTGCTGCTGCTGCTGCCGTCTATGGTGCGGGATTGTTGGGACCGGATCAGAGATCTCTCTTACCCTGAGTGATCATAGCTGTCTGTGTGAATTCCTGAGCAGCCACACAAGCACACACATGCACCCATGCACACACAGACACAGACACACACACACGTTGTGCCTTGCCTTGCGCGGCCTTGCAAAGGGGACAGTTACATAAGTGGAGTATTTTGAGGGGCCTCGCCTACTTCAGAGAGGTAACGCGTCACTACTGCTGCACGACGCATCACGAGTCACGTGACCTTGAATCAACTGAGCTCGACACGAGTGAGAAGGAGACTGTGCCCCTCTGTTAATTCATTTCATGTGCACTATTGTTACGAGCGTATGAGTGTATACTGGTTAAGTGTACACTAAATGTATTATATAAAGGCTTGACCTCAGTTTTATCTCGCGTTTAGAGGCACCGGTGTGAATTATAAAGCAAATTATAATTCACTCACCAAGGAGACGATGAGAAGCAGAATGTGTACACACACACACACACACACACACACTTCAGTGTGGTCTTCCAATTAACTTGAATGTTTTCGAACATTATGAAGCTCATCATCGCCAGTAAACTTCCAACTGTCCACCGTGGCATTCAGACAGCAATAACACTATCAAGCTCTCCTGAAATATGTTTGCTGCGAGTTGCCCGACCGCATAAAACATGGACGACTACTATGGGTTAAAACCGACCACACTAGTCTAAGCCGGTATTTACGAGAGCGGACTCAAAGGAAAAAAAAACCCAAATAAAAGCGAACCCCCTTGTTGTCGCAAGTAATCCTAACCGCTAACTCCCAAGGAACAGAGCTAATGTGTTTGTTGGAGAGAGTGGCGGTGACGGGGGCACAATCCATTTTGTGTGATGAAAACATTGTTGCTCTCGTCCCGGACCGTCTAATCATCCTGTCAGACGGCACACAATGGGCACTAAAGCCGTTTCCCCCCCCCCCCATCCTCGATGTTCCTCTCTGGCCCGCTTGCACCACATGCAGAACCTTCTCCACCATCCGTCTCTCCCTTCTGTCCTGCGGCGCCTTTTTGACGCCTTTGTTCTTTATCCATTAAAGTATCTATCGACCCGCCGGTTTCTCTTCCCAGATTAGTTTGTAGCTCTCTTGTCGCTCTCGATCATCCTACCTGTCTCATTGGTCATGTCTGTATCTTTTTTTACACATGCACACACTGCAGAAGAGAGAGCGAGAGAGAAAGACACATGCACAAATAGAAACTATTCCCTGAAAGATTCGGATCGCTGTTATTATTCCATTTTTTTTATAATTTGTGGGATGATAACGAGTCATTTGGTGGAAGTGGACTCACAGTACACTGTGAGTGCACACGTCTCTTAGCAGGGGTAGCTCCAGTGGGACTCGAACACCTAACCCTGGCATAATGACTGCCGTGAACGAGCAACATTTTGATGTTGATACGGATTCAGCCCAAATACATAAAATGATGAGGTGTGCATGAATATGTGTGTGCGGGCGTGTGCATCGCGCATGCTCTATTGCCAAAAACGTCTGCACTCTATTCTTTAAACTCACTTTACATCGTTCTGCCTCTCTCGCGCTCTCTCATGCCGGATCCATTATTTAAAACTCATTTGTGTCTTTCTTTAAAGAAAATCATTAAAGACAGGAGACAGCAAAAACATTTCTAAAAAGGAGGAGAGACATAGTGGATGGAAAGAGGAGGAGAGGAGTGGTAGATGAAAATATAAAGGAGAAATGGTGGATGGAACGAGGAGAAGTGGTAGATGGAAAGATGAGGAGGAGAGGGGTGGTGGCTGGGAAGAGGAGGAGAGGGGTGGTGATGAAAAGATGAGAGGAGTTGTGGATGAAAAGAGGAGGAGGAGAGGAGTGGTGGGGGAACATAGAACGAGGAGTAGATGAGTGGCAGATGAGAAAAGAAAGGAGGAGAGGATGGATGGATGGATGAAAAGACAAGGAGAGGAGAGGTGGCGGAAAAGAGGAGGAGCGAATCAGGGGAGGAAAAGAGGACTACAGGAGTGGTGAAAGAGCAGGAGGAGAGGAGTGGTGGATGATTCCCAGCAGTTACCAAACACTGTCTATATTTATCCCGCCTGGAGGAGAGAGAAGTATGGTGTGATGGAGGGATTTAGATAAGGAGAGAGAGAGAGAGAGAGAGAGAGAGAGAGAGAGAGAGAGAGAGAGGAACATGTGGGGTGGCTGAGCGGGACACACGTAACATGCTTAAATGGTCCTCATTAGAGACCTGCTGATGACTCAGTGTGTGTGTGTGCGCGCGTGCGTGTGTGTGAATATGTGTGGGATCCACCCCAACCAATGCGAAAAACGACTCGTAGGACAAAAAAGCGAGCGCTCATCTGTGTGAGATAGAAAAGATGAGATGAAATGCCCACAAAGGCGACGGCGAACTTCTGGAATCCGAGATTATATAGAGATATAAATATGCATGTGTGTTTAAATCGTGAGTGCATGCGTGAATGCATAGAGCGTGTCCATGTATGTATGAGGTGGATGCTGGGTGTACACACTTACTCACACCCATCTACGTCATACAAACACACATGCACACACGCTCTGTACACGAGGGTGTAAAGGTGTACACTAGTGCACTGATTGGCATGTGATGGCCTGCCAGAGAACGTCCCCTAGAGTCCAACTAGTGTGAATGATCGGAGGAAACGCAGGATGTGGGTCATCTGCCCGCCTCTCCACCACACCGCATCCACATTTTACACCACATTATGCTCACACCTTTTACAATGCTGACAACCGCTGGGGCGGAGGTGGGGGGGGGAGTGTGAATGTAATGCACCCCAAGGGGGGTATCCTACGGAAGTTTACATCACAGCTATAACACGTCTCTTGGGTCACGTGTAAAGCCTTACTTTCATCTAGCATTCGCCATGCTTATGTAGGTCTGGGCAGTAATTCAATATTACCATTTATCGCCTTTGAATGGTATTGCGTCGTCATGACAGGAAGGTATCGACTTATCGTGATGCCCAGTTTTATAGTATGAATTCATTACGGTGAGAAGCTATGCCCTTCAAATGGTCATGTGATATGCGATTTTAAACGTCAGTGAGAAAGGAAAACTAGTTTTACTCCGATACCATACTTTAAACTTCTGTACTTCAATCAATGTAATATCACTCAGTTAGACTGTTTGGAATGGCATTTTGAATTCCTAAGCATATTATGATATGTATCGATATTGTGTAAAATTCACTATGATTATTGTGATAATACATTTTTCCATATCCCCCAGCCCTATGCTAATTTTTAGGATTTCTTTTTATGTATAGGTTTATGTATAGGTTTGTTTTAGCTGGGTTTTTTTTTTTTTGGGGGGTCATGACATTTGATATTTGTGTTCTGCTGGATCCAGTATGTCGCGTGTTTGAGTGGACCCGAGTTAAGATGTTATCAGGGACAAGTGAACCACAGAGAATCGATCATGACTGGTGTGTTTGACCAGGAAAAGACACCGCGGTGGGGAAATTGGGGTTAAAGGAACGCCCCCATCGATTTGTATGAGGGTGTTGGTGTGTGTGTTGTGTGTGTGTGTGTGTGTGTGTGTGTGTGTGTGTGTGTGTGTGTGTGGTGAGGTGAGGTGTGTACAAAAAAAATGTAGGCTGGATATTATATTATTCGCCTCAACGCCTCAATGATTGTTGTCAGTGTTTCTTTGGTCTTTCTTTACTTGAAGGAAATCTTGCCATGACGTGGGTTTTTTATGTCATCCCAAACATCCTCATATCCTCCCATTTACACTTTGATGCCAATAAATGCCACCGTGTAAACATTGTATTGTAATATTTAGTGTAAAGGACTGAATGTTCAACACTTCTATTATATCTCACACTGAAGACTAAGGTGTACTCGAAGCCAAATGCCGACATTAGGCTTTTCACTTGCCTAACCTTCCCCAAGGAAACACACATACTTACTCTTCAACCTTTTACTACCAGTCCCCAAGTCTGTTTAAAATCCTGTTTACTTTCCAAACATGGACAATTATGGGTTTTTTATGGGGTTGGGGGGACGCGAATCGTCCCTGTGAGGTAGCTTGCGACTCAGTGGATTTCTAAATGAAAACTGTCTCGAGCAGGATTTCAAGTATCAGATATTTTATGACCAATGACAAACAAAGCAAAAAGATGGTGTTCTTGAAATACCTGGCAAACTCACAGAGAGAAAATCCCACCGGTGGGAAAACAAACCATCTTAACCTCCTGTGCGCCCTGCGGGTTAGGGTCAAGCCACAAATTGAAAGCAAACAGAGAACAAAATACATGGGTCTTTCTCTTAGATGGAACCTGCATATATACTCACATGTCGCACTGCTCCTTTCCTGTTTTTTTCTCCCCCTTGCTCCGTCTGTTCGCTGTTTTTTTTTTTACCTCTTGCCTTATTCAATAGACACTCTCCAATGTCTTGTGACGTCATCACTCTCGCTTCCTATCCCACTTCCCTCTCCTAGTTCTTGTCCCCTTCCTTGTTATCCAATTATCTGCTCCCTCTCAGCGCATCACCATAACCTTGTTGTGTCTCTCCTCTCTCCCTCCACGGTCCATGTCCTTACAGCCTACTCTAACAATCCCAATTTTCCACAGGCAGAAAACGGCAATAATTAAATACTGTGTACCCCTTCATTCCTGGATTACAATGAATAAACACAATGGCTTCTGGTGGTTGTATACAAGCGGAAGGAGGGAAGAAGAAAGCGTTTCGAAAGTGCTGAGAATATAAAAATGAGACGCGTGTGGGATTTCAGCCATGTGTATTAATGCATGAAATTAGAAAAATAGAAAAGCATGTGATTGGTATGGCCTCAAAGCCTATTGCTTATTGAAATGGCTGTTGCCATGCCAGTTGAGGCTGGGACGCATATTAAACAGAGGAGCTGTGCGTTAGGAAAGCAATGAGGAAAGAAAGCTGGGCATGCTCACTCGTGTGGCGAAAAAACACCCTGGCCCTGGTCTCGTTCGCCACTACGACTAACTGGTTCACACTGATTTCATTCACTTCACCATCGGTGGACAGCGAACAGCGGCATGCGACACTATCCATTTAAACACCGAGTGAGGACTTGGGGGAGAAGGCATGTGGAGGAAAGCAACGCTTGGCTTTGGGAGGGGAGGATAAGTGATTCTAGGCACAACAGCGGCCCGCTCCACAGATTAAATATGACAGGTGCCAATAGAGCTGCCAGGATGGCTAATCGAGACCAAACAAGAGACACCAAAAGGAAAGGGTTAGAAACAACCGCTGTTCGCAAAGTACAAAGTAATTCAATGAATACAAAAGTCAGAATGTATGGCCATGGCGGCATATCAACATCACGTCACTGTGATAACCTAAAAGTAATACACAAATAATGTGGCACTTTACTGGACATTACGAATGAAGTGGATTTATGTCAGCAACGCGTTGAGTTGAAGCGCTGCAACCGGGCGCAGCGGGATTAGCTGGAGTACTGCTGGGACGCATCACAGACGCAGCGTTGGGGTAGATTACCGCCTATTTCCCCAGCACATATTCCTCAAAACCATGCATGTGCTTACTCAGTGTGCATGAAGCAATGCTTCAGACAAGAGTCTTGAAACACAAGGGGGTAGGGGGAACTGTGTGTGTGTGTGCGTGTGTGTGTGGTCCACAGCACAGCCCAGCGCCATAAGACAATTGATTTTAAAAACCTCTCTCTCTCTCTCTCTCTCTCTCTCTCCCCTTTCCCCCGGACCCTCGGCTGCAGATGGGTCCCGTGGGAACGCAGCCACAAAGAATATTTATGCGCTCCGTTATTGACCGCCGACAGGTAGTTAAATCGAGAAATGGTCTTTGTCTGTCCACCCTGGAAGCGAATGCGCAAACCAAATACTCTCACACACACACAGACACACACACACACATGCATGAAAATAAAATTAAGTCCACAGGGATGAAAAAAAGTATCCACAACACACACACATACACACATACACACGCTACTAACACACAAGACAGCATTTACTGGAAGGGAAAAAATACCAGTGCAATTGCACCTCATCTTCATTTGCAATCACGTGTCTATTTCAGGGCCGACTGAAGGAAAGTCTTTAGTAAGAAGGCTGGCTGCCCTAGTTTATTATAATTTATGCATTTTTTACACATAAAAAAGTGCTAATTCCCATTGCACACATACATACACATGTGTACACACATTGAAACACATATCTGGCAGAAAATCATTCAAATTCAATCCTTTCCCGATATGAAGATATAAAAGTATGAGAAAACAAATTCTGGCACCTACCACAATTACAAAAGAAGAAAGTGTACACATTTAGGATTGAAACTTTAAGATCTGTGTTGAAATAAAAAAAAATGGATATTGATCATTATAGTCTAAAACCAGTACTATGTTTGTTTTCCCAGTGGAGTTGGTTATATCGACCGTTAGAGCTATATCATTTTTTGACAGAGGGGGTAAAAGTAAAAGTGGACTAGAATACAATTCCCTGGATGTATTGACTCGCGGATGGCTGTGTATTATTCTTGAGAAACTTTCTAGTTCAGATATGTTGGTTTATTTGTGTTTACAATGCAGTAGAAAAGGTACACAGTGGATGTTTAATATCTATACCATGGTTAAAAAGGAGGAAAGCATTGGAAGCAAGAACATTTGGACTTTCCAGACTGCATGCCATTAGTTATTTTCCACACATGGCGAATGTAAAGTGACGGGTTACAATTAAGGCTCAATGGAAACAAATGCCACATGACTGATTGTTATGTTGTCAACTTGTGTGTCGAGGAGTAACCACATGATAATAAAAAAACCTAATAATGATTGATTCATAAACAGTGGATCACAGGCGAACCAGTTTTCACCTCGGCGGCGGATCCGACCGAAGGCTAAACCAGGAGCTATCCAAGTAGTAGCATTGCATCATTTGTGTGTATCGAAGAGACTAGTCTGTTAGCATGATGCAGATGGTCAGCTGGCGGGATGCTTGTATGACGACTGGGCGTCCCTTCGCCTCCCCAGCCTCTTTAGTAAGAGCCCAGGCATAGGATGACAAAGGGAAGGCCATTGGTCACATGACTTGAATGACCATCTTATTAGCTGATAGTTAGAATGCTTTGCTAATAGTTAGTACGTACGCATGTCGCTGCTCAGTATTTCCTGGTCTTGTGAGTGGTAGGAAGTCTTAATGTTCAGGTTATGTTATCCGACATAACATACTGTATTGTCTACCGAAATGTAAGAGTAATTGGTAAACAACAATAACGTCACCTCAAAGACACATAACAAGATATACTATGATAGAAAGAGAACAACATAAAGACGAAGACAGAAAGCATATCTTGTTTTAATGAAGGTTAAAATAAGTGGTTTAGGAAGATGATCCTGCCATCATAATCACCTCGAGGACTCTAGCGTAATAACAAAATACTGCTTATCTTTAGCCTTATATTTGAAACAGCAATAATAATGTCACTTCCTGATTTAGTAAGTAAAGGGTGTGTTTTGTGACTAGGGGCCAGATGCCAATGTTTGAAAGCAGTACATTCCTTCATAAATTGCACAGGAAGCCAGTGAGGATCAGCCATGGGATGGAGCAAGTTGATTTACAACAGTGTTTACTACTAGCTCATGACATAAACCAGATTTTTATGACTTTCTATGGACAGTTACAGTAGTCTCCATGAGAAGGGATTAAAGCATGAATCACTCACTGAGTGACTACATGAATTTACGCATAAGCATCCCCACTTGGTCCACATATAGGCTATAGTCCATTCCATGGTATGATTTGTATGTGGACAATAACCTATTGTAATATGTTGTCAATTAAATGTATATGTTTGAAATATCAGTTTCATCTGTTAAAATGTAAATCCAACAATGTCATTGGCAATGCTGTAATAATACTACAATCATTTAAAAACCCATTTCTCTGATAAGCATGTGTACCTGGTGCATAGGTTGCTATGTCATGCACTAAGAATTTCTATAGAGAAATTAATTTTAGGAGGAGCACTGTATGTGTGTGTGCGTGCAAGCGTGCATGCGTGTGTGAAATGGAGAAAATAGGTGAGAAAAAGAGAGAGAGAGAGAGAGAGAGAGAGAGAGAGAGAGAGTGGGAGAGGGGGAGATAAAGGGGGTGAGAGAACACAGTAGAGAGAATTAGATTTTGTTCTTCATGCAAATCCAATTGGTTCTCTGGCTCAGTAGTACACTGGAAATGGAGATAATCCTAATGCATTGTGACAGGTGCTGGAAAAAGCCTTTCCACAAGCAAACACCAGCAGCATTACAAAGATTCAAATACAACTTCATGGGCACAAGCATCCATACATTCACACGGGCGTTTACCTAGACATGCATGTCGATGACATGTTGAATACTAAAGTTGAATACTGTACTGTTAATCGTGTGTTAATGAGGTTGAATGTTTGCTTCATGGCATTCAGTCCCTGGGTTGGAGAGATGCGACCCACAGAGCGATCTGTGTCGTCAGGTGGCTTCTAAAGACCCATGGGAACCAGGGAACTGCTTTTAGAGAACCGACGACCCAGGTCCCGGTGGGCTTAACTTGCAGAGTCAGAAAGCCTATGTTTCTATTTCTGAGGGGATAATGAGAATGTCCCAACCCACTCACCCACTCTCTGGTTAGGGCCACAAAAAAATAATTTGAACCCAATTAAACCATTATCCAAGCACTAATAAAGCACCAGGTGTGTGTGTGTGTGTGTGTGTGTGTGCTTGCATGCGTGCGTGCCTGTATCATGTTGTCGTCCCGCAAACTACGCCATTGTCACGCCAAAAAATTAAGATGACACAGGGCATGATCAACTCTGTGCTTAGCAACTGCTGCGTTCTCGATTGCTGATTGGTCCACATCAACGGGTCTACACTCACGCGTGTTGATCTTCTGCAGGGAGATGTGCTTCTCCAACTGGCGCCGCAGTTTCACCTCGGCGCCATACTTCCCCGTGGTGCCGTTGTCCGCCAGGATGAAGTGGGAGTGTAGGCTGTTGAGGACCGTCAGCTTGCTGAGCGGGTTGGACATGGTCTGGTATGGACGCACCACCTAGGACCCGCCACAGAACATCCAAATAACAAGCAGGCGAAGAAGAAAAAAAAAAAGAGTAAACCTATGTTAGAATAATGTACATTTAAAATGTACATTTAGGGAATTTAGCAGACGCTTTTGTCCAAAGCGAGTTACAATCTGTCAGTAAAACAACAATAGTTCACTTGGTACAGCAAGGACACCAATAAAAAAAGTTTCTAAGTGCACCATAATTGCAAGGTTTAGCTATCCTTTCTGGTAAACAGCATGGATACCTCGGGTAAGAGGCTATATAATGGTAAGTACAATTCAAATGCCAGGATGTATGAACATTGAATAAGTGTGTAAGAGGGTTTTTTTTGTAATGCATGGCTACTAAAGATGGGTCTGTGGATAGAGCAATGTCTTCTATAAATATCCAACTCACTAGAAGATTTTAATGAATATAGCAATGAGTTATTAATTATGTTACCATCTCAGAGGTAGGAACAAAACACTGCGCTTCAGAAATGTGGCAGCTTCTTTTCGTTTTTTTCAACCACCAACATTTCTCAGCCAAGTAGAGGTGATAAAGGAGAGATTCATTATGCATTGGGCAGCAGAAGCACACCTAATGACCACACTTGCCTACCTAATGCCCATACTTTAGCAAGGAACATGACACACCTTCTAATGAACTTAAAAAGCATGAACTTAACATTCGTCTTCCAGATCAGGAGGAGCCAGCCTGCGTGTGCCATTAGGGGTGCTGTTGTTGCTACAGCAGCTGTTTAATTTACTTCTACGCAGTGTGGTTATCGCAAACAGGATTCTGCTTACTCAGCATGACAGCTAATAAGCTGTCAACAGGAATGTAGCAGCCAGTGAAGTGTGGCCTGGAAGATGCACTTCCAATAAACGCACAGGCCATCATGTAACAAGGCACACGAATACGCATGTACACACACACACACACACACACACACACACACACACACACACACACACACACACACACACACACACACACACACACACACACACACACACACACACACACACACACACACACACGCTTTCCAAGAGAAGCAGCATCCACTTACATGCGGATGCTAGTTACTCTGAAAGTACTCCCATAGACAAAACGAAAATACACACACCCACACACACAAACACACACACCAACCTACATCTTTCCCCACTAAATCTTCCTGGTTCTCTACAATCCCCCATGGAGCGATGCCAATGGTACAGATCTTGCCCCTGGACTTGGAGGCATGGTCTTTCAGTGCATCCCCCACGTGGCGAATCACTCCTTTGGGGTTGGGAAGCAAGACAGAAGACATACATAGTGTGTTGTTAGCTCGAATAACAAGCAGACATTTCATTGTGTACACAAATGTGTAGGCACATTTAGGTGCACAGATGTACATGCACGCTCACACTCACACACACACACACACACACCATGGGTAATTCCTGGGAATGTGTCTGTGGGGGTGACAGTTAGACCTTGTAGCCATCTTATCCCCTCAGTTTCTCTTTCCCCCTCCTGACACTTATTCCATTTTCACCTGCTGATACCATTCTCTCTCTCTCTCTCTCTCTCTCTCTCTCGGGGGTAGAGAGAGAGAGAGAGAGACACCACGCTCCTAACACCATGGCATTCCTACCCCTCTCTCTCTCTCTCTCTCTCTCTCTCTCGTCCTGACACCATGGCATTCCTACCTCTCTCTATCTCCCCCATCTATTATTCAGCTCTCTGACTCTACCAGCCCCCCTTTTGTACCCATTCTGTCACCCAAGCCTACACCCTATACAACCACATGGCATGTATTATGGTTCTAAAGTGTACTCATTCATTCATAACATTAAAAGATTTATGTTTTTTGTCCAAAGCTATGTTCCTTTTATGATGTAAGAGGCAGATGCGTACATCGCTTGAGAGGCATTGGTGCGTTGCGAGACAATTTGTAAAATAAAACATGACTCATCCAGCCTTTGCAATAGATGAAGGCAGATTTTTGTTTGTCCAAAAATAACATGAAATATCAGAGATGATTAAAGGAATAGAAAATATAAAAACAAAATAAAATAAATGGACATACTATCTTTTTACAGTTTGAAAAGGTGCACTTTTTGTATTGTGTCATGTAAAAAATATCGTATTAAGCCCAAAGCACACAGCTGTTTCGGGACCGACTACAAAGTGAGAACAAACACAGCCCCACGACGCCCCCGGCTAAAAGCAATGTGATTCTATTTCTTTTTTTGGGTCGCGCCACAACTATGAACCCAATATTCGCCCTCCGTTTTCTTTGGGCTTCACTCTTGTACACTATTCTTAGTCGTGTGAAAACGTGTCAGTCACTTCCGGTCAGTTCAGGTTCATAGGCCCACACGTTAGGGATGCACCGATTTATCGGACGTACATTGGCAACGGCTGATATTCGCGTTGACTGCCATCGGCCTATCGGGAAATAAGATGACATTCACCGATGGCAGTGGCCGATGTTTATCTGTTTTGTCACATACATTTTGTGCTGGCTACATTTTGTGTTGGTTATTTGCGGTCTGACTTGCCGTGTGGGAGAAGATCCAACAGGTGGTACGCTACTATAATACCACCATGAGCTTTGACTCTCAGCCCGAACCCAACACTGCCGACGTCATGTCGGGCTTGGGTTGGGCTCGCACATATGAAAATGTCGACATATAAAAACATGTAAAGATGTTTACTTTAGCTTGTAATAAACTATACAAAATCAGCGGAAATTCAGGTTTGGGGCGGGTTCGGGCCCAAAAATGCTGTCGTAACGTCGGACTCGCGTCTGGACAGAATTTTTTCTAGGGTCGGGCCTGATTTTTTTGGGCCCCATCAAAGCTCATAACAGCCGCTGGTTTGACACGACTCTGGCATGATGATGTAAGCGGGAGGGTGCCGCGCGCACGTGTGGTTTGTTTACAAAAAAAAGTAAAGGAAAATGTCAGCCGTGTGGGAGTATTACACTGTCTCGGAGAGAAAGCAGCGATATACAGTTTGTAAGACATTTTCCAGTGACATGTCAAGAGGAGGTACTACAACCAAGAATTGTAACACATCAAATCTCATCAGCCATTTGAACAAGCAGACATGGAGAAGTGTACAACGATTACCTGAAAGCAGATAAAAAACAGAGAAATGAACTGGACACCAAGCACAAAGCACAAAGCATACAACTAAGTACTAACTACAAAACTAAAAGAAAAAGGCTTTTGAAACAATTATTTTTCACAAAAAGTAATGTGAAAGAAGGTTATATTAAAGGTTGTTTCATAAATGTATTTGTAGGATTTAATTTGTGCTCATTCAAAGATAGTGTGATAAAGGAAAACAAAAAACAAAAAAAAACCCATCGGTATCAGCATCAGCCAAATTGTTATTTTAAACATCGGTATCGACCCAGAAATTCACAATCGATGCATCTCTACCACACGTGTCAGGTTCCCCCCCTGCTGCCAACCTGTGTTGACCCCTCCGGTGAAGATCCAGGCCCCGGTGGTCATGGCTGCCTTGATGAGGCCCTTGCCGAAGACCTGCTTGAGCTTGGGCTGCAGCTCGAAGTTCTGGAGGCCCCCATGGACGGAGATGAGCAACTTGGGCAGCTCCAGCTGCCACTCCTTGGTCATGAGGTGGAGCAGCAGGTCCGGTTTGGTGTCGTAAGACACTCGCACGTACTGGGGGAGAGGAGGAGAGAGGGCACAGGACCAGAGCAAGGGGTTATGGAAGCACACTAACATGCACACATGCATTAGAGCAGTCAGCTGAGCATGAACATACCGAAGGCACACTCCTGCCTTGACCTATTGTGTGTGTGTGTGTGTGTGTGTGTGTGTGGTGTGTGTGTGTGTGTGTGTGTGTGTGTGTGTGTGTGTGTGTGTGTGTGTGTGTGTGTGTGTGTGTGTGTGTGTGTGTGTGTGTGTGTGTGTGTATACCTAAGGGTACACACACACACACACACACACACATTAACACATGAACACACTGACACATGGACGTACGCATACACACACGCAATCTTTCCATGTGCAATATTGTAACTTCTAGCATTTTTGTAGCGTTTGATAACACACACACACACACACTATGCACATTATTGTAACTTCTCGCGTTTGCAACATTCTAGAAAACAATCTCAAATTGTTCGCTCCATAAAAGTCCCGGCTTGTCCTCATTATCTTGACTCATTATACCACAAACAAGTTGTTTATACCTCAAAACACAATGTTGTACTGGTCGCACATTTAGACATGATTCATGTTTAATACAAACCAACTGGAGTCCAACTGTGCGTGGACAGATCAATCATTCGAACCATGTATCAACACATATTTACTGTAAGGGATTTCTATTAGAGTAATCACCTATTTGTCTGCAATTTTTTCGAGATGATATGTATCGTAAATATTAAACATGTTAATATTTGCGATTTCGAATTGGTGAGGTCACAATCGAATTTGGGGAAGTCAAAAAACAATCTCAACATCAGCCACACCCCAGGATAATCTGGCAAAACAATCGTCTGCTTAGACGAGCATTACTGACCAGAGTCGGGAGGGGGAAATTGGGCAGAAAATCGGGCTAATTGGCCTGTAGCGTGTACCCAGCATTAATCATCAATAACTGAATAACACGCACGGACGCCGACTGGCCAGTGTTTGGGAACAGGTGCACAGGATGTGATGCATTTAATTTTCTTTGAGGTGTGAGAATGTGAACAAAAAGACCTTTACAGCCAGGTCCCTCTAACTGACTCCCTCATTGTATTCACATTTAGTCCTAATGTATCCTGTAGCTTCACCGGGGGCATCTGTTCCCTTGGCGATGGTGCAGGATACAAGCACATCAAAGGACTTGACATCACATGGACCACTGGCATGCCTACTTTGGGGATGGAATTAGTCAAACGGACGTTCCCATTGGGCGGATGTTCTTGCTTTGTTCTAGGACGTTTCACCCATCCGGGTCTCATGTTTTATTTCTGCTTTTACCTTGTTCCAACTTGACAAGGAGCTAGTAGATCAGCAGTGTGTGTGTGTGTGTGTGTGTGGGGGGGGGGGGGGGGGGGGGAGTTACCCCGCAGGGTAGAAAAGAGAGGCACAAGACCTTGGGGGGGAATGGATTCTGAAGCACGGCTGTATCTTTCCACTCTTTCCGCCTTTTGACTTTACTGCCTTTTGACTTTACTTTAAAAGCAGACGCTTCAACACTTCAATGTCGATCCACACGTATGTAAAGAAGGAACCATGCACAATTCACGCGGCCACGGCGCACTGCAGTCTGGGTTCAACTGGGTCGAATAATCACCATGGCTTTGTTGGAGTGTCCTCCTCCCTGGAACTCGATGGTGCCGAAGGCGTCCGTGGGGCTGAGCTGCGTGTGCTTGCTGATGGACCATTTCTCCGATAGGCTGTCATTTTTGGCAAGGCGCTCCGCCTTGTCGTTCTGACTGGACGAGATGCCTGGCGGCAGGCCCACATGCTGGCCAATCAGGCGGCCGCAACAGCACCTAAAAGAAGGCAGGGAGGAGAGACGAGGAGAGACGAGCAGAGCGCGCGCGAGAGAGATGAAAATAAATAGGCTAAGCGTTTGAACACGCCAATTCATCACACGAAGAATAAAAGTGTTGCGGAGACAGAGGCCTGGGAGGATATACAAAGAAGGAGACGGGGGGAGAGATAAATATATAAACAAAGAGAGAGAGAGAGACAGAAAGAGAGAGACATATAGAAAGTGAGAAAGAGACCGCAAGACGATGACACAAGACGATGACGCAAAAAGATGCCCCAAACTGTATATAAACATACACGTAAACAATTATAACACGTAGAGAAGAGTAGTTAAAGTGACTCATCTAGTAGTAGTGACTCATCTAGTAGTAGTTAGTGTGTACTCATCTCTGAAATGTCTGCCTGTAACTTTATTTGTGTTTCACCCTCCTCTGACAACAGCAGTTCACCTGAGTGACATGGTGCAATGTGGTTTCTAGTGTCTGCTGGGGAGCAGACAGGTACATGCTGTCTGGTAAGATGATAGTTGGAGTTATAGGAACTCCCAGACAGCGGTTGTCAAGGACTCTTTCATTTTGTTTTTCAGGTTGAAGTTTCCAGCTTTTAAAATAATGCTAAACAAAATGTATATTGTGCTGTCGCTGACAGATTTGTCTGAAGATTTGTCTCATGCCAATTCTGTTCAGCAAATAAACAGAATTGGCATTGCATGGGAGTACACACCAGTGTTGTGTGAAGGTGTGTGTGTGTGTTAGTTTACAGTGGATTTGTGTTAATTAGCACATAATGTTATAATGCACCCATGAGCACCCTTATACCCATGTGTGTGTGTTTACTGGACTTTATTGGGCATGCTAGTGTGTAATTGCAAACATGCATTCTGCTTTCGCTGCTGATGTGCATATGTTACGTGTGGTATGTGTATTTTTATTGTGGCGTTGTGTGTGAGTGTGGCTATTTGTGTGTCTTTGTATTTGCCAAGGTCACACGTGCAACAACATAGTACTTGTGTTTTAGACATAAAGTGCTTTTACTATTGTCCTTAAATGCCACTACGTCCGTCAAACAACTATTTGTGATATTTAAATGGGGCGCCAGTAGGTGGCTATTTTTCCCTCATTAGGGCAGAATAGCCACCTGTGATGCAAATGAAGGTCAACGTGACGTTACTTTGAGGCATGTTTTCAAAGGTCAACAGTACACATACCACCACTGTTCTTACTCACTTGCTTACTCTCCTACATGAAACCAGACAAGGCATTAGCTGACTCTAAAAGTCTTACATGATATAATTGAATTACTAAAATGCATTTTACATGAATATCCACGTCTCACTTATATCCTTTGTTGGAACCAACTAGACAATTATTTCTACTATGCCATACAGTTCATTTGAAGAAAATGGCTGCTTTAAACAAATTCATGTCACATTTTTTGTTCTTGTAAATTAGCCTTAGAGACCCCTATTGTGGACCTCCAGTATCAGTTACAATAAAACTAACAGTACCAATTACAGTACCAGTTCCAATAACAGTACCAGCAAAAGTACTAGTAACAGTTACAGTATTAGTAGCAGTTCCAATAACAGTAGCAGTACCAGCACCATTACCAGTAACATTACCAGTTACAGTACTGGTACCAGTAATATTACCAGTACCAGTAATTGTAACAGTACCAACAGTACCATGCCAGACTATTACTGTCATGATACTAGTACAGTACCAGTAACAACGCCAGGAAGCAGTACCAGTAAGTAACAACAACATTAACGGCAACAGTATTCGGCATCAGAGTTGTTCTTTACTCACCTATGGTGGTCTTTGGCGCTCACTATGATATGAACACATTCTCGTTTGCTGAACGCTCTCTCTATCCATGATTTCTGTGCCTGTGGAAACGAGAGCAAGAGAGAGAGAGAGAGAGAGAGAGAGAGAGAGAGAGAGAGAGAGAGAGAGAGAGAAACCCGTCAGTATTGGCCACAGTTGTCCTGGGCTGACCCCTGAATTCCAGCGCAAAGGTGCACATATGAATACTGATGACCTGGTCTTCCAGTGCACACTCTCACGTAACGAAGTCACGCCATCGTGAGGCTCTATTTCATGGCAATGGCAGCCTGGCTACACACATCCTCCACGTCGAACTGCGTTCGGAAACCCGGTGTCAAAATACCTGGAAGTAACTGCTCGCAAATAAAGCCTTTAGGATTCATCTGATTGGATCCAAATGTGTTTTGTTTCCCAGCCAAAGCAAGACAGAAATCAATGGTGATGTTTCTTATGGTGGGATTTGTCTGGTGTGTTGCTTAGGGTACGGCCTGGAGTCAGGGGATCTCCTAACACAACATGCTCAGTCTGCTGCTGTTTATTTCAACTATTTACAGCAGAAAACATATATAACTGGAAAGCAAGTAATGGTCTAGCTGCACACAGAAGTGAATACATATAGGCACACACACACGCGCGCGCGCATGCATGCAAGGCTAGTGTGTTTGCTGTGTGTAAGTACTGTGTGTGTGTGTGTGTATTGATTTATTTATGTATGTAAATACATAAATACATGTCACAGTCCAAGACATAAATAAGCAAGGGGTTTTAGACGATGCCGCAGTGGCTCCGAGACTGTCGGAGCCAACATGACGCGTGTTGGTCTTACTACTGCTGCTTCACATCACCTTGATTGACAGACTTCAACCAATTACCCAACCCTCGGAAGAGGCAGAGACACACGGTCAAGCCGTAGGGTCTGGCTGGTGACTACAGTGAATATACAAGTTGTGGTTACACACAGACATGCTGCAGTAAGAGCAATTCCTGGTAAGTTTCTTCGTTTTTAGTTTAAATTGCAGATACAGCGCACCAGAAGGCAGTGTCCTCGTCGCGTTTTGGGAGGTAGCATCCTCCTGGAGCACATGAATGAGAATACGTTTTATCCAATTAAGGTGGATAACAAAACAATGGCTTTAGAGAAAGCATTAGCTAAAGCGGGCGGCATAATTCAAAAGAAGTTGAATTTTCTTTGCAAACATGTTTTTATACACAAGGCGGTTTCTGTTGGATCACCCAACGGGAAATACGGGGGTTAAGGAGACGGGAAATACAAATGATGGTGGAAATAAAACAGAATAAATCACGGCACCTTGAATTTTCGATCAATCACACACAATGTTCACATTGCTGTCCTCTGCGGAGATTTCGGCAAGTTATCAAATCTTGGAGGTGCAAGAGATAACAGCATTTTTCTTGTGACCTCGCCAAACTTCTCGTCCACAAGAAGTATTGCCGCCGCTTAAGCTTTCTTGTTGTCTAAATATAAATTATGTTTGAAGGAAGACATTTCATAATTGCTTTCTCACACTTCTATTATTACCATATTATTACCTTGTTCAATAATATTACACAGCAAATCGACACATTGTATATGACATTATTAAAATTGTTACATTAGCTGTCATTTATACAGGAGCTATGTATTCAAAATGTACCCATCACCTAAATCAGGAATAAATGTGGCTATGTCACATTCATATTCTCTTCCCATATGCCATCGTGTTGTGCTTCCCGGTTCAAAGGTGACATTGACATTGCTAATCTCAGTAGTGGGATAGCTATTTGTTAGGCATTGGTGCAAAACACAGGGGGACTGGAACACAGAATAATGAGACAACACAAAACCAGCCGGAGACACCACAACGAAGCCCAGTCATCAAGCCAGGACCTTCCTTCGGCTCACATTTCCAAGGCTAATTTAGAGAGTGGATGCAGCGGCGAACTAAAGAAATGATAGCTGTGTGTTTTTCTTCGGTTTCTGCTGTGGCTGGGAGAGCGCTTGTGGCGTGTCTCCCAGCGGGCCGAGCCGAGGGCTGCTTGTACAGGGCTTTCTGGCTCCGCCACTGCTACCATAACACCCCGCGTCCGCCTCACTGGAAACTGTCACCTCGCGGCACGCCAAACCCCAATGTTGGAGACATAATCCAGCACGCGCGCACACACTCAGACACACACACACGCACACAAACTGGGCCGGGCACCACACACACAGGGCCCACTTACCCCGACACCCGACTTGCCGCGATTAACCATTACTCTGGGGGGAGGGAGGGGGGGGGGGGGGGGGGAGGGAGGGCTGAAGCCTCGGGCGCCGTGGGGGGGGGGGGAGGGACGAGGGGTCGCTGGTGGGGGGGGGGGTACTTTCACAGGTCGCACTCTCAGTCTCGATGAGTCAGCGGGGTCCACATCAACCCCCTCTACCGTCCCACTGACCGCCCAGACACCGTGCTCATCCGCCAGCTTTTAACAACACAAAGTAGATCCCCACCGCAGGGCATTTCCAGTGGTGTTTACCTGAGGGCCGACCGACACTGGTCCGCCCCATCTCAACCCAACGCTGCTGGGTTCGGTGACGCCAAATAAAACAATGTCAAATCAAATGTGTGTGCTCACTGTATAATCACTATTATTATTATTTTTTTTTTTCTCCCCCCCTCCAGTTTAATTTCCGCCCGTTCTTTTTTACACACGTATAATTTCTGCTCTGACATTTTCGCTCTCACACCAGATAACTAGGGTTCTGAATAATGTTCAGATGTCTTTGTTGCATATCTCTCTCTCTCTCTCTCTCTCACCCCTTCCCCCCCGCTATTGTCTCTCATGAGACATGACGTGGCATGATGAGATGCAACATGGCCCGGCACCCCAGCCCGTAATTAAGATTTATCACTGAAGCACGCCAACACACCAGCTGTCTGGCAAACCATACGAGTGGGGACTAGGAGACTGGTGCTTGTGTGTGTGTGTGTGGATGTGTGTGTATTTGGAGTCTGTATGTGTAGGTGTGTTAGGTGTATGTGTGTGAGTAGGTATGCATGTGCATGTTAGCAATTTGTGTGTGTGTGTTTGTTTGTTGTGTGTATGTATTTGGAGTCTGTATGTGTTGGTGTTAGGTGTATGTGTGTCAGGAGGTATGTATGTGAATGTTAGGACTGTGTGTGTGTATGGGTGTGTGGTGTCTGCATGTGTATATGTGTTAGAGGTGTGTGTGTGTGTGTGTGTGTGTGTGTGTGTGTGTGTGTGTGTGTGTGTATGTACGTATGTATGTGTGTGTGTGTGGTGTCTGCATGTGTATGTGTATGTGTGTGTGTGTGTGTGTGTGTGTGTGTGTGTGTGTAAGAGGCTAGGTTAATATAGAAAGTGTCTGTTGTTGGTAGTCAACAACTCTTCAGAACCCCCCACCTCATATCTCTTCCTCCTCTCTTTATTGGAAATGGCGGGCTGCACCAAAACACAACGTCCCGACGGCCCTCTCTTGTCAAGTCTGGGGACAGGAACCCTTAAGATTAAATGGATGTGTTCAGAAGTGATTCTGCTGACACCAAGGCCTTCCGCTTAGTTTTGGGATTTGTCAAATCACCTCGGAAATGAGCTCAAAAGTAAAGTATAATGATTTATGAATATTCGTAGAAGAAAGCAACATCAATACATCTTACTCTCTTTTGCACTACTGCCATGTTTACAATTCCATTTATACAGCACTATTAATAAATAACCCAGATATATACTACCTCATTCAATATATGTTGTGCTGCATTTATTATATTTTTGTGTTGTGCACTCCATGTATGTCCCTATGGACAACCCCACCCCTTGCACCGTCTTGGTAAAGCCGTAGCCCTCGCTCGGTTTATATTATGTGCCTGCTCATTGCGTTAACAACAATAAAGTTGAATTGAATTGGAGAAAATGTTTCATCTTCTCCCTTGTGGACAGTGCAACTAGCCTACAACCTTTTGCGGTTAGTGTGATTTGCCTGCAAGCTCAGCAATTTCATTTTAAATGATCACGAAAACATATTTTTGTATTCGTCTTCTATTTCCTTAAAAGACTATAAGCTTTCTTACATTAAATATTAAGGCTAGCAAGGCTTCTAGCAAACATGTTGAGGCGGAAAGAGCCGAGCCAGTATGCAGTAATTAACTGTACACCTCTATTCCGTAATTGCCTTGCATTTGTATTGCTTACCAAGCTGAATATGACATTTACATATGACATATACATTTAATTACCCTGAACACATGCACAATTTGATGGAAACACTAGAAACACCAGTTTTTGATCTCTTACTAATTTAACGATAATTTAATTTAACAATAAAGAGGTTGATCTTTGATACACTTATATAAAAAGGGGAAGATTGTACACGAGCAGCTTAATTCAACGACTCACCTTGGTTTGTGGTAGAGCCTCGTATGTGCAGACTTCCTTTCATATGGAAGGTAAACGGCAAAGGTAAAAGCCTGATTCTCCCTATAGGACCTAAACACTAAACACTTGACCAGAGCCTGACCAGCCTGCTGCTTGGACTACTAGCGCTCAGACCAAACTCCACTCTAGCTATCAGCTCTGCTGGAATGTGTGTGTGTGTGTGTGAGAGTGTCTCTGTCTGTCTGCTGTTTGTCCATGTGTGTGTGTGTGTGTGTGTGTGTGTGTGTGTGTGTGTGTGTGTGTGTGTGTGTGTGTGTGTGTGTGTGTGTGTGTGTGTGTCAGTGCAGTAACACCACTAGTCCAGACTTCACCAACTCTATGCTGTGTGTGAGGAGAATAGTGTTGATGGTGCATGTGTGTGTCTCTCTATGTTTTGGTGTGTATGTGAGTGCACATGGGTGTACTGTACGTGTGTGTGTGTGTGTGTGTCAGTGCAGTAACACCACTAGTCCAGACTTCACCATCTCTATGCTGTATTTTAGATTTCATTTCCAGGCAAGCATGCAGAACAAAGGATTTCATCCGTTTTTCACACGTCAAACTAACAATGTCCATAACCACAACAACCAGTCCTAATAATCATTTCAGGACAGCATTAAATAAAGCCTTCCCTCAACGCAGCCAATAACATTTCATAACATTTCAATACATTTCCGCCAATAAATGTTGTCCTCTGGTTCTGAATGTGGTGTGTGTGTACATGTGTGTGTGTGTGTGTGTGTGTGTGTGTGTGTGTGTAGGCCCATGTCTGGCATCTCTGTAGGACCACATGCGATCTGAAACACTGGGGGAGCCAGATTGGCAGAAGAGCCCATTATACAGACCAGCATGCCATCGCTCCGGCCTGCCTTCCCCCACACAAACACTTGTATAGATAACATTGTGATTAGAACACAATTGATTCCAAGAATAGCCTGGTGTGTGTGTGTGTGCGTGTGCGTGAGTGTGTGTGTGCATGTGCGTGTGTGTACACGGATGCATTATGAATACAGCACCTCGCTCCTCCCCCCATCAGGGGTTGATTACCCCCTTTAAGGGTTACCAGATCTCAGGGTAACCTGTTAACTGCGTTTAATTAGTTACAGCAGTATGGAACCTCATGGCACACAGCAGATGGTAATCTCAATCACAGAAGACACGCAATACTGCACCATACATACTATACAACACTGCAATACCATACATATACAAAAATAGTTTCCTGGTAACAATATAAGAGCACTTATATTACACATTATATATTACTAACAGAAAACCCTGTGTTTTAGCTGTAGCTGAAAATCCCTGACTCTCCTGTTACACCGCCCTCTCCATGTGATTAAACCAGCACACCTGAGTCCAGCACCTCACACAGGTGTGCGTGTGCGTGTGCATGCGTGCGCGTGTGCCTGCCTGCCTAAATCTAGTTTTGCCAGACTCACATAGACTATACATACAATAGAGACCTAGCAGTCTCGTCTGTCTCTGAGATTGTATAGTTGAATGCATGATTTACACTGTCTGCCACAGACAGGGGGACATGGGCATCTTTCTTCTTTGCCTTTTAGCCAGGCGAGGTTCTGTCCTCCCCCCCCTTTGCATGTTGCACTCCTTGGTGGCAGAGTCGGCGCCATGTGGAGCGGTCCCCGACAGCGGTCTCCAGGGAAGAAGTGTTCATCCCACACTTCTTTAGTGACGCCTTTAGATGGTCTTTCAGCGTCTTTTTCTGACCGCCTGCAGAACCACTTACGGTAGTTGTGATGACATGGTCAAGCCACCTCAGTTGATGTTGCATCATGGTCCCCTCTATGCTCCAGTTGGTTCTCTGTAGGACCCTTGAATGTGGCTGTCCAGACTTTTACTAAGCTACCTGCTATAGCTCAATAAACTCCCCTCTGGAAGGGTTATCAGGACGGCGGATACAACTCAAGTGACTTTATAAATCTTTATTGCGCACACATACACAACAAGCATTCACCCACTAGGTAGTTAGTTAGTTAGTTTGCTAGGTTGCAGGCACGTGCAGAGGGGGGGGCTATGGGTGCCCGAGCCCCTGCCCTTTTCCCTTTGAAGGACCAAAGTGCCCTTTTGAGCGGACCAAAGTGCCCTCTTGATCCCCCCCCCCCGCTCAACAATCGCGCAACAGAAATCCTCCGGTAGCACCCCCCGCTCAACAATCGCGCAACAGAAATCCTCTGGTAGCACCACCCCCCCCCCCCCCGCTCAACAATTGCGCAACAGAAATCCTCCGGCAGCACCCCCCCGCCCGCTCAACAATCGCGCAACAGAAATCCTCCGGCAGCACCCCCGCCCGCTCAACAATCGCGCAACAGAAATCCTCCGGCAGCACCCCCCCGCTCAACAATCGCGCAATATAAATCCTCCCATTTTTGATTTTGAGCACCTGCCCCTCAAAGGGTCTCTGCACGGACCTGCTAGGTTGTTTGTTAACTCACCGGCAAGGCGTACCAGTCCTGACCATCAATTGAATGAAAATGAGACCTAAAGGTGCCACCTGCGCCTCGTGACTAATCGCGCATGCACAGACACACAGTCTGGACACCAGGAATAACAAACAAACCTGTAACCTGGTATAACATATATGCCTGCATTCGGAATAAGGTGGTAAAAGTACACACTTATTTCCCCAAATACCCCAGAACATAATCATAACATCTATCACTTTTAATATATATATATATATATATATATATATATATATATATATATATATATATATATATCAGTGTTTCCCCTAGAAATTTTTCCAGCAGTGGTGCTGTTACGTAACGGAGGCAAGCCGCACGCGGCGGCGCGCAGGGGTCTGGGGGCATTCACCTCCGGAAGATTTTTTTTTTTAATAACCCCTTAAACCATAACTTCTGGCAAGTTTTGTGGATAGAAATGGACATTTTGAGACAAATATGATATACCATCAACAGATTTAATATTGGAGCACGTACCTTGAACTGGTCAGAAACAGAAATCTTGATTTTATAATTTTAGACAGGATTACTCATGTTTTTCTTTTGTGTTAATTTTAAGCTTTTATTTACATTATTGGTAGAAATTGATTGGGGCAAAAAATATTGAAAATGTTGTCTTAAAGGGGAAATGAACCCAAAAACAACACTATGCTCCAACACTATATTTCATCACATGAATAACGTTGATTGTGCTGCCATCAAATGTACTAACTCCATATAAAAAAGAAAAGAATTTAACGGCTACAGTAACGGTGATTTGACGCGTCATCAAATCACCGGAAGAAAAATGCAGGACTACAAGTTATGAACGTTCTGAATGTGAATCTTCAGGAGAGCAGCCCTCTCGGACACACACACACACACAGGGGTTGAAATAAGGCTGTTTTACTCGCCAAATGCGAGTAATTTTTGTATTTGTCGAGTCATTTATGAAGACCACTCGCCACTCTGGCGAGTAATCTAAGAATTCGCCGCGATTGCCGCGGACCCGCCAGCAACGGACCCGCTAGCCGCGGACCCGACCGCGCAGCACCCACCGCCGTCTACAATCGCTGTTACCGCTGTTTTATTATCATCCGCACTCCCACACCGTCACCGGGGCTTCATAGTAATGTGTCCGAATAGAGCAGCCCTCTCGGACACACACATGCTGTTACCGCTGTAACATGCTGTTAACAGCGATTGTAGACGGCGAGTGTCGAGTGGTCTTCATAAATTACTCGACAAATACAAAAATTACTCGCATTTGGCGAGTAAAACAGCCTTATTTCAACCCCTGTGTGTGTGTGTGTCCGAGAGGGCTGCTCTCCTGAAGATTCACATTCAGAACGTTCATAACTTGTAGTCCTGCATTTTTCTTCCGGTGATTTGATGACGCGTCAAATCACCGTTACTGTAGCCGTTAAATTCTTTTCTTTTTTATATGGAGTTAGTACATTTGATGGCAGCACAATCAACTTTATTCATGTGATGAAATATAGTGTTGGAGCATAGTGTTGTTTTTGGGTTCATTTCCCCTTTAACGCTTGGCAATTTCAAGATGACGTTGTAGTTGTGCTAAATACCGATCATGTGAAGATTTTTGCAGTGGCGCTGATTTTCCAGCAGTGGCGCTGCGCCACTGCTGAATACATAGTAGGGGAAACACTGTATATATATATATAAAGTAATAGTTACACCTGCTGGAAAGTTCTACAGTGGCACACTGTAGTTAGGTCACTTTCAGGATGTGCTGAGGGTGGCCGGTGTAGATGGTCCATGTCTCACAGCCATTGAGAAGTGTGGAGATGCAGACTGCCTGGAAGACTGCAACTTTGGTGTGTAGATATACAGTAGGTTGTTGTTGCTATAGACCCTTCTCCTCAGATGCCCCAAGGAGGATGAAGACTGCTTTATCTGATTTTGGATGTCCTGGTCGATGCTGCAGTCTTCAGACAGGATGCTTTCAAAGGTACTTAAGCACATCTGGAACTGTCGCAAGTGAAGAGTCTCCAATGGAGAAGATGGGTGGTTTCAGCCCACTGACAAAGGACCTCTGTCTTGGATATGTTACCAGATAGTCCTGTTCAGCTGTGTGCTCCCAGAGCGGCTGTAAAAGTTGCCTGTAGGGCTTCTGGTGTTTGCGCTACAAGGGCACAGTCATCAGCATACTGCAAGTAATTCTGAACCAATATTAAAATTTCTGATATAGACCTGAGCATGTCCTGGGGGCAATTGATATTTCCCTGCTCAATTGATATTTTCCTGCTTCAAGTCTTTTAGTGTAGCGATTGGCCCCAGAGCAACGTTTTATTGGGTCCCCTGAGGCCAATCGACTAGAGAAGAAGCTGTCAGCTTAAGACATGGATTTGGTTCTTACTTAGTCAGTGATGCATTCTTATTTTTGCTCATCCTCATCCGGACATCATTGTGAATGAATAAACAAATACTTCCAATTCCTGTGTTATATTATTTGCAGGGTATTGATGCCTTCCACAATTTCCTTTCATGTGTAAAAAACATAATTGTTCCAAAAAAAATTATATTACTCATGGGTCTAATGCAAAAGCTGGCTAAAGCCCAAACCCACTAGTTAACTAGCAAGGGTCTGATATCAGCCCTTCAATGTTCATATTTCAAAAAGTAAGATGGCCACATTTTGTCTTTCTTTCTGCTGTTTTGGCTCCTAATGAGCCAGTGATGGACTAAATGGGATTTTTCTCTATCCCTTGAATTAACGTAATGGCTGAGATGAATGTCTTTGTGAAACTCAGGGTTGCTTTGGCCCATCTCCCTCTAATTCTTCTCCCCAGTCTATGGGAAGGGAAGTGGATGAAAGAAGCCACACAATAGTGTTGAATATTAACAGCATGACTGTGTATTTTTCTGGTTACGCCTCTTGTTTCTTGTTTTCTATTCTGATGCACTAGCACTCCATAACTTTCTTTTGACCTTTTCCTCAAAGTGACCTGAATACTGAAAACTACTACAATCTCGTAAATAATCAACACACACACACACACACACACACACACATAACCCCGCTCCTTCCTGCCTTGATTGGAAGTTGTGATTCTGTTGCAGGCATAGTTGAGGTGGTTGGCTAAATGGCATGCACCTGATGCTGGCCATGACCTTCACAGAATGGCCAGCACTCCTAAGGAGCTTTCAGAGTGTTCACTGTTAGGCCCCAGGCTAAGATAGACCAAGGCTTACTTGACCCACGTTCACACACACATTTCCGCTAGCCCTGGGCTAAGCCTTCACACAAAATGTCCTCAAGCCGCAGGCGACAAATGTCCTAACTCATCACACAAACATTTGGTCGGTTGATGGGAGTTATAGCCTCCAACTCCTGGCCCCGATTCACGCTGCCTTAGCCCTTGGCTGAAGTCAGTGCTAGACCACTAGGCTAAGAGAAGGTCATGAGTGTTTACCGTTTCCCAGTCCCCGGAGCGGGTAGAATAAGAACATGACAAGAAGAAGAACGACAAAGAAACATCTACCGGACGTCCCTCCCTCGCTCTCGCCACTAAAGCCATGTCATTGAAATGGATATCGCTCCTCCGGATCATGCTCAGTACCACCCTGTCTACCACCAATATAAGCGCATTCGAAGCATTCCAGGCACCCCGTCGTAACAAGGTTACTAGCCCACTTCAAAATAATGCATTGTAGGGCTGCCCCCTAATAGTCGACCAACCGGCTTAGTCGATCAACAAAGGCCTAGTCGAATAAGTTTTCATTAGTTGAGCAAAAAGCAAAACATAAAAATAACAAGGCATGAGCATCGCAAACCGAATACATCCGTGGTCGCAACAAGCCCTGATTTAACTCATCGCTGCAAAAATACTGACCAATACACCTTGGGCAGTTATACACCTAGGTAGGTAGACACCGCTAGACACGCAGGACTAATACCGGTGATTGCGGCTTTATTTCCCTGTGTCTGATCGATGTAATTCGGAGCATGAATATCTGTTGAATATCTAATATCTTTCTAACTTTAAAAAACAATTTCGTATTTTATTCAAGACGATAGTCGCACATCGCTAGTAACTACGCCCGTGAAGGTTAACCCTCCCGGACACCGCTATTAACATGAACCGCTCCCCCGAAGGAGCACCACACATCCACATGCACCGGACACCAAAATACAAACATGTTTTCCATTTGCTTGCTTTTAAATAAAGTTGTGTGCAGTTATACGGTTAAATACGATTATTAAAAGTGTTCAATGTCTCCTTCCTGGTTGTTCCGACAACATTCAGAACCGCTTGGCCCATACCGTTAATAGGCGGCTCGCTTCGTGCGTGTGCTTGTAAAAATTATATTTTAAAGGCTGGTTATTACGGTGTTGTATTATCTGTAAAGTAGCACAAGGTTAAAAGTGTTTCTTTTATAACACTCTCGCCCTGGAACTCAAACCACTTTCTGATGCCCCAAAAAATAAATCAAAATAATTACGTTAAAAGTGCGACGATTAGTCGACTATCGGCTTGAAATGCCGAAAGAAGAGTCGACTAAGAAAATCTTTAGTCGGGGGCAGCCCTAATGCAGCGTGAACGCTTACTTAGCCATGGGCTAAACCCCCTCCTAGCCCAGGGCTAATCAAGGACAAGCCCCGGGTAACCATAGTGTGAAAGCCCCTAGTGGCATTAGCAAAATCTTGACTCAGTGCTTGGGGACCCCCATAAGACAAAGAGTAGCTCCATTTCCATTAGAGATTAGGTCAGGAGAGGACCGCTGATGCCTGTGTGTGTGTGTGTGTGTGTGTGTGTGTGTGTTAACAAGGGAAATCTAGTAATGCAAGCTAAGCTAAACCCAGCTGTTTAAGGTGAGCTATTAAAGGGACTTTCCCTCATTCTAACATACTAATCTGTGCCTCTTCTTGAGCCATTAATTCAAAGAAACCATTCACAGAATTGTGGAAATCAAGTCAAAGCATATTAGCATTATCAGTCATTATTGCTCAAGGTAGACCTTTACTAAATACCAAGTAATTAAGGAAAGTCACTTAAAATGTGAATGAAGCATCATCATCAAGTATTGCTCATAATGTAATTTTCATTTTGTTGTATTGTGCAATTAGTAAAACAACTATAACAGTAATCGATACAAAACGTTATCAATACAATAAATAACCAATAAAATCCTTCATCACTTCAAAGAATACACCAATGACATCAATAACTGGTCTCACGTCTGCTTGCCATTTGAATTGGATGATATAGGTGATTGTGGTGACCCATATAAAGCCTCTCTTTGATGCGATAGTAAGCCATGGTGTGTCCAGCGCTAAAGGCTTATGGATTTACCAATTAATCATTTCTGAGTATCATCGCTGTTACGATGCTTAAAAAAAGGACATAGCATGGTTAATTAAATAAACACCATTGCCTGATTCAACCAAGTGGTACAACAACCAAAAATACAACAAAAACAACCAAAATGGAGTCAATGTTGGCAATAAGTAGCAATCAGGGATAGGCCTTCTAGTGAAGGTCGGGCCCTTGTCTGGTGATGTGTCACAGACACCACAGTGAGTATAGAAGTACATTGAAATTGAATGAATAATGAGAGAAAAGAGACACACATGCACAGTAGATAGCGCTGGTTAATGTCGGCGACATTGTGGGACCAGGCTGTTCAAAGAGGGCAGCTATTCCCAAAGAGCAAAAAATAGGAATGTAATATTCCAAAAAGTGAAAATAAATTCCTTGCACGTAGTAGCAGAAAAGTAAATTAAGTTAAACGAAGATATGGAAAAGCACACAAGGCTTAATAACCAACACGTGATGTTTTCCACCAGCTAAAACTGACTCACAGTGCTGTGCTTCCCTCACCATATATGATTCACTGCTTCTATTCGGCACGTTGAAGAGGGGCTTTGTATCATACAAAATGTATTATCAAAAAAAAAAATTGTCTGTGGAAAATGTGTCGTCGGTGTGATGTGCATGGCTAATTCACCAATAAGTATCCAATGCATCTTATTTTTTTTACTGAAAACACACACACATGAATCCTTAGCACCTACTGGTGATTGAAGCGGGGGGGGGGGGGGGGGGGGGGACTCTGTTATCATGCAGCACAGCACATCACATGGAAAACGCAGAGAATTTGAAGCAGGTGTTCATTTGGCGTTCATAAGTGTGCTTGTGTGTGTGTGTGTGTGTGTGTGTGTGTGTGTGTGTGTGTGTGTGTGTGTGTGTGTGTGTCTGCCTGTCTGTATGTGCGCGGTGTCCGTATCTGTCTGCACACGTGCATGAGTGTGGTGCGAGCGAGCATGTGTGTTCATACTTTCTTTCTTTATTTCCAAACGTGTGAGTATAATGAAAGAATGCTTGCTTGTTTTAGCCGCCGTCGTTTCCAATCCATCTCCCGAAATCCAAAAATAAGCAGCTCTGTTTCCCACAGGCCTCCGGTAAGCCTGGCTGTTTGTCTGGCCATGCAGACTCTAATCAGCCCTGGCACGGCCATTCTGCCCCTGACAGCACCAGGGCTTCAGACTACAGACTCTTTTAGGTAGCAGACAATAGGGAAGTGGGGAGACATACGGCTGGGGTGGGATCAGTTGGGCATTGAGAAGAGAGAGAGAGAGAGAGAGAGAGAGAGAGAGAGAGAGAGAGAGAGAGAGAGAGAGAGAGAGAGAGAGAGAGAGAGAGAGAGAGAGAGAGAGAGAAGAAAGAAAGAAAGAAAGAAAGAAAGAAAGAAAGAAAGAAAGAAAGAAAGAAAGAAAGAAAGAAAGAGGGAGAGAGAGAGAGAGAGAGAGAGAGGGGGAGATGGTGAAAGAGTGAAAGAGAGAGAGGTAGGGAGGATAAGATAGCAGTAATGCAAGTCTATGACTATGGGGGGAGAGGAGGGGGGAGAGGCTGTGTTGGTTGGAAGGGAGTCAGGGAGGAGAGAGATCTGTCACAGAGGAAGCTGAGACACCCAGAGAAGTGACGTGGGGGGGAGGGAAAGGAGAGGTAATACAGGGGTGTAGGGGAGGGACAGAAGGCTCAGCATGGCTCTTCAGACTCACGTTTGAAGTCAGGGTTAGGGTAAGGGTTAGGCTCAGGATTAGAGGGTTTAAGGGGAAAAGGTAAGCAGCGGGGTTAGGGTAAGGGTTAGGTTTTAGGGTACGGTAAAGGTGTGATGTCTCGCCTGGATCCTTAGGCACTGTTTTTGTTGTTTCATTCATTTTTGTACTTTGTTTCTCACATCTCCTCTCGTTTCAGATAGTTCAATTCCTGCCCTTGTGTGTTTCCTGCCTCTGTGATTGTCCACCCTCTCCCTGATTAGCTTGACCTGTCCCTCATTATCCTCCCCTTTTCTATTGTATATTTAGTCCGTGCGTTTCACTCTCTTTGTGCCAGTTCGTCTTTGTACCCTGTGTCAAGCGCTCCAGCTATTTCTTCTACCGTTTAGTGTTCCTGGTTTTATATCTCCGCTAGTTTTCCCTGACTACACCTTTGTCTTCTCCTTGCCAGATGTGTCTGCCTGGACTCCTGACTGATTATCCACCCATGTACCGAACCTTTTTCAAGTAAAGACTCACGAATCTGCCTCCGAGTCGTACAATTGAGTCCTCTTGCCAGTGTTTGCTAGCCTGGCAAGCCAGACCTACATCAGAAAGATGTAAGGTCTGGCGCAGCTCCATTGGCAATGTGGGCGGGATAAACGGTTGTCTTTCAAGTTCCCTCTGCACGCAATAGGATAGCGCTACAACCAATCAGAGCAACGAAGAAGGTGACGTAGTCAGAGCGACGGCTCTGACTACGTAATTAATCAAAACTCCGAATATATATTTATTTTCGAGGAAAGACTTCAGTGCCGTTCTTTGTTCTTTTCTCAAATAAAATGTTAACTTCAAGTCTTGAAGAGTCGCGGCCAAAGCCGAGTCGAAAGACAGCCGTTCGCCAGCAGCAGCAGCCATTGTTTACCTAACACGGAACCGTCGCAACTCTGTCGTCATTAGGTAGCCCGGCTTTCGACTCCGCCCCTCACGCTGTGATTGGTCAGACATACTGTACAAGACACACTTGGTGTTTCCAGCACCAAAAAGCGGACGGAGCTTTGCTAGACCTACACTAGCTGCCAAATAAATTTGCTGCCGCTAGGGGGTGTCTAGAGTTCTAGGCTAAGTGTTTGCATCAGTCGTTATGAAAGGTAAGGGTTAGATTTTAGGGTCAGGGTAAAGGTAAGTGTTAGGTTTTAAGGTAAAGGTAATGGTTAGGGTTAGGTTTTAGGGCTAACCTTAAGGAGTTAGGGTTAGATGAGCAAACAACAGGATAGACCTCTGAACATTAGTAGAAGACAAGGTGAGAGGAGAGTATGTGTAGTAAAGTGTTTGTATGACAGAGAGAGAGAGAGAGAGAGAGGGTGAAATGAGAAAGACAGATATTGAGTGATATGTTTTGGTAGGTTAACATAAGGAGACCAGAGTGGTCAGATAATGTGGGGAGAAAAGTGGAGCTGGGCGAGAACAGCAAATGACAGAAAGTCAATGTGCCTTGACAGACTAAAGTAAACAGATTAAACGAGTGTAAAACATGTCTCCTGGCTAGGAGGGAGAGAACAAGAGAGATGGAGAGAGAGAAACGGCTAGAATAAAGAGATGGGCTGGGAGAGGGAGACAGGCAGGCAGAGAGATTGCAGGGGGGGCGGTTATTTATTTTGAATGGCAGGAGGATTGGCAAGGTCATGAAATGTGGCTATCACATGACAACTGATTGATTGACAGCTGTCGATGGATGTGAAGAATGCATTAAAATACATTAAAAAAACACTTCTTGTGCTATACGTTACAACACTGAAAAATCTATTTGTAAATAGGTTTTTTGGTTTCTAGTTGTGCCGTGCCGTGTAGTGGTGTGTTTTACAGTGTAGTGTGTAATGTTGTAATGTCTGCTGCAGTGTATAATATGCAATATTGTCCAGTCGTAGCTCCCATCTTCCCTTTCCTCTTTTTATCTCCAGTCCAGCTTTTTTTTCCAACAGCAGTGATGATGCTGTTCAACGCACCACTGAGAAAATGAGTCTGCATACAGTTGTGTCTTCGTTATTTTCTACCATTTGTTAAGACTGCACCAACACCTGTGTTCTTTTTTTGTGTTTGTATTTGATGTGTGTGGGTGTGTGTACAAGTGTGTGTGTGTGAACGTGTGTGGGAGTTTGTGTGTGTGTGTGTGTGTGTGTGTGTGTGTGTGTGTGTACGTGAGTGAATGAGTGAGTGAGTACAGGTAGGTGTGTGTGTGTGTGTGTGTGTGTGTGTGTGTGTATGTGTGTGTGTGTACGTGTGTGTGTGTGTGTGTGTCTCTGCCTCCTTTTAAGTCCAGTGCTAGTGTTATCATGCTGCAGGTGTTGCAGTGTCTCAGGCCAAGGGCTGTGAAATTGCTTCTCACGCAATGACTATACTTTGGTCAGGCCAATACTGTGAGTGATTGTGTGTGCGTGTGCGCGTGTGAGATTTTTTGTTACTCCGCTTCATGAACCCCAAATACACCTTATGTGTTATTTAAAAAACGTACAGAAGCAAATTCCTTCTGCCATTTCAAAAACACGATTTCAAATATATATTTGTCAATGTTCACTAATTCAGACACAAAAGTTGCAGATATTGAAAATACGATATTCATTACTCATATTCAACTGGTCAAAATACGGATCAGAAAATTCAAGCAATACAATTTAAAACTGAAGCAGCAGGGTAGTCCAAGGACAGACCTAGGCAATCAAGACTGAATGTAACGGAACCTATCAGAGCGTGGTCTGTCTGTCATGTGATCAAAGAAAACTGCTCGAGAATTGAACCCAGCGTTCACGAACAGGGAGAACGACAAGCCTCCGGTAAGTTGTTTGGTTTGTGTTGTTTATGTGTATTTAAACTCGGAGTTCAATAAGCACAGGTCCACAAAGGACAGAAAAAAATGTGTCAAGAAAAAGGGCAAATAACATAACTGGGCATCAATGGCTTTTATTATGGTACAATATATTATTATGCTAATATATTGATACATATTATACATGTAATTTAAGCAGAAATTCTCAAAAAGGGGGGTGATAGTCAGAGGTTAAAGCCACTGGACCTGATACATTAAATACGTATTTAGCCTATCGTTATTACCCCCGCAAGGAAGAGCTGTCATCATAGCTGTTATGTCGTGTTAAGATATTTTTTAAAACCCCTGAAAACCCTTGGGCTTATGAAGCTCAAAGTTTGAATATACATATACATCAGGGTTTTTCCTGGCTTAAAATTAGGTGGTGGTGGTACCTGATCGTGGGCTCACAGGTGCACATGTACCGTGCCTTCAACTGACTCAAACAAGTGTTTTACTAGCAGTCTATTTTAGGAGTTGTAATTACATGAATAGGCGAATAGGCGGCCCACGAAGCGGGCCGCCTATTAACGGCATGGACCAAGAAGTTCTGGACCAGGAAGGAGACATGAACACTTTTAATAATCGTATTTACAGTATAACTGCACACAACTTTATTTAAAAGCAATCAAATGGAAAACATGTTTGTTTGTATTCTGGTGTCCGGTGCGTGTGGATGTGCGGCTCCTCCGGCGGAGAGGTTCATGTTAATAGCGGAGTCCGGGAGGGTTCACCTTCACGGCGTAGTTACGAGGGATGTGCGAATATCGTTTTAAAAAATACTAAAGTGTTTTTTAAAGTTAGAAAGATATTAGATATTCAACAGATATTCACGCTCCGAATTACAGCGATCAGACACGGGGAACTAAAGCCGCGATCACCGGTATGAATCCCGTGTGTCTAGCGGTGTATACCTGCCCAGGTGTATTGGCCAGTATTTTTGCAGCGATGAGTTAAATCAGGGCTTGTTGCGACCACGGATGTATTCGGGTTGCGATGCTCAAGCCTTCTTATTTTTATGTTTTACTTTTTGCTCGACTAATGAAAACGTATTCGACTAAGCCTCCGTCGATCGACTAAGCCGACTATTAGGGGGCAGCCCTAGTTAACTTACAGCACTTTATATGGACCATTAGTTATATTTTCAATTTATTTACAGAGCAATCCCTGCAAAGTTTTTAGGTAATAACTATAGAAGAGACTATAGGATTAGTGCGTGTCGGACGAGGGGGGCGTGGCATCACAATGGTGGCTCTCCATCGTGATGTCAGTCAGCCATCACGATGGACGATGTCAGACCACGTGAACCTGATTTTTTTATTTTTTTTTTCGCAGACACGTCGGTACGCCGGAATTCTGGCAGTAAAAGATGCTTTGTTTGACATGTCGGCCGGTGCTAATTTCGACACAGCGCCACCGCCACTACTGGTGGTTGCGTGCAACTGCAGTTACATATGAATGAAATGACAGATCCCGACAGGGAAACGCTTGGTGAAATTACCGATTGAAAACCAGCCGTGAGCTGGTGGCAGTAAGGAATTTGGCGGTGGCGGCCGCCACCAAATTCTCTATGCAGGAAAAACCCTGTACATAAACGACACAAACCCAACAACTTACCGAAGCCCTGCCCTGTTCGCCATCGCTGGGTACAGTTCTTGAGCCACGCTCTGATTGGCCAGCAGTCGGTGCCATTGCAATCAGTCTCCATTTCTTAGGCCTGTCCTTGAACTACCCTGCTACTTCAGTTTGAAATTGTATCGCTTGAATTTTCTGATCCGTATTTTGACTACTTGAATATGAGTAATGATGAATATCGTATTTCAAATATCTGCAACTTGAAATTTACTAAAATCGAAATGGTTTTTGAAATGGCATAACTTGAAATGCCACATTTTTATTTCAAAGAGGTGAATTTAAAACGAATACATTCAGATTACTTTGTTTTCAAATTATAATATCTCAATGAGTTATGAATTCAAAGGTGTTTACATTTCCATAAAGCCAATGGCTTTTAAAATTCAAAACATTATGGCAGTGATTTGCTTCCATAAAAATGGCATAGAAACAAAAGCTTACAGTTCTGCTAACACACATCCCTACATGTGTGTATAGGCAGAAACGCAAAACAAACCAATATAAATATCTAAATATCTATAAAAACATCCTATAATGACTTGTACATCTTCATTTCAGTTGGAGATCAGAGTCTCCGGGGAGGTTGTTTCCGCCATGAATCACCACCAAGCTCAGGGATGCCGAACTGTCTGTTACACACGGTCGCCCGTCCAAAATAAACCAACTCCCACGCCTCCCCAACATCACAGCATGGCTGCTTTACTACGAGTCAACAAACAGACGAGGGATGCCTGCAACGTTGCTTGACAAACGGTATCTGACTGTTGCATGAGCAACACTGGGCTCTCCTCACTGGCAGACGTTCATGGACGCGCGTGAGTACCACAGCTGTGCCTGTTTTCACCGGACCTGATGCTAAAAATCTATTAGGCGGACGTCGCAAATGTGCAATGGGGAAGACAGAGGGAAAGTCGATAATTTGTATGTTACTACCGTATGATTATGTTATTCTGTATCTAATTTGGCATCGAGAGAAGAAGAGGAGAAGTAGAAGTACAGTTGGGACAGGCAGAGGAAGAGTAGCATAGACTAAACTTTTGTCTCTTTTTTTCGCATGGTCTAATTTTTTTCTCTATTGCATGCATATATACTCAGTCCCTCTCTCTCTCTCTCTCTCTCTCTCTCCCTCTCTCCCTCAGTCCCTCCAACAATTTACAGCACAAAACATACATAATTGGAAGCAAATAATGGTCAAGATGCACACAGAAGTGAACACAAACAGACACACACACACACCACATTGAAATCAGCTAATAAAATCATTAGATAACCACTGTCGTATAGCTCCGTCCTCAGGGAGGACCCCTCGGCCAATCAATGAGCAGTTTGGCTGCTCAATAAACTCAATCTGCCACCAGGTCTGATCAAGACACCGGTTAACTTCAGCTCGATCGATATCCACTTGCATCACGTGTGTGAGTGTGTGATTGTGCGAGTGTGTCTGCGTGTGTCATTGTGTCTGCATCTCTGTGTGTTATACAGAGCGATAGAGGCAGACAGAGAAACAGAGCTAAATAGATAAGACAAGGTGGAAGGGAAGACAGGACAAAGCAACTTTAGAAACAGGCCTGGGAAAAAGCAAGAATAACACACACAATTTAACCAATTCTTTCTTACTGAGCAATTAAAGTCAAACTAAACAAGCAGAAACAAAAACTAGTTCTCAACCGATATGAAAGTATTGCATAAGATGTCATTCTGATAATGCTGTCTACTGTTACTTTAGGCAATGTAACATTTGTACCAATTATTGAAATGACCCAGAAACCATTACACAAAACTTAATGTTAGCCTTGCTCCTCCTCCTTATCCTCCATCCACCACACCCATTTTCTATCTCCCTTTCTCTGTCTCTCTCTCTGTCTGTGTCTCTGTCTCTCCCGCTCTGTCTCTCTGTCTCTCTCTCTCTCTCACACCCCCCCACCGCTCATCCCGGCCTGCCGCCAGCCACCCGCGTTACCATGGTTACCAAAAAAAAAATAGGAGGAACCAACCTCCTCCCCCAGGCGAAGCCGGGAATGGGGGCAGTGATCTCTGGAGCATGGCCACGTGCGTTTGCACACGAATAACATGCACGCACACACACACATTGTTGTGAGAGGCAGTTTCAAAGTAAAAAAATGAAACCCCTACTCACGCGTGTTCTTTTGATGAAGCGATAGAAGAAGTTGTTTAGCTTTAAGAAATAATCAGTTTTATTGTTAACACCAGTATAATGTGCAGAGTTTTACAGATATATCTGGGTCCGACTACGTTTCCGTGACCGAACAACAAAGTGTGTGTGTCAGTTCGCGAAGTCTGAGCACACATATCTCTATCTCAGGCTGTTATATACACACATATTGCAACCGTCATCACAAAAAGGCTGGCTGTCTACGTTTCCCCATGTCATCCTCGTATTATCTGACTCCCATTGTTCTTTACATGTTCAAAGACAAGCCTGCCTGTTCTTTACTATCATATGATTATCACCATGTATTCTGCACGTCACCAACAATGTACTCATTCTGATCATGTGGAGTTTCGCTCCTATGATTACACGCTTCTGCTTATCTCATGCTTCTGTCTTACTTCAGCAGAAAGGCCCCGAGGTTAGTGTGACCCAATTCATTGGTCATCTGATAGATCTAACATATAACCATACCTTCAACACACACACACACACACACACACACACAAGAAATTAGACTAAGGATCACTCCCATGTAAACGTGCATAACACATGATGTATGCCTGCCGTGTCAGTTTTTGATTAATATCCTTCCACAGAAATGCTATTTCTTAATGCCACGGGATGGACATTGTTATCCAGCTGTCAGCTGAGCTGTCAGGGCAGCTGTGATGCTGTCATTCAGTGTTCAGGTCAAACAGGTAAATATGAACATGTCTATACTTTATCAGGGTTCTTCCGTCACACTTGCACTTTAGCCCGATATTTTCTACAAATGCTAATGTTGAAATCATTAGGCATCTTTGATCCTCGGAGGAGATGATATTTGAAAAAGAAACACAAAACCCTGACATTAGTAAATAACGCTCTTTTTTGTATGTGCCTGCGTGTACATTGTGCATGTTCACATTCATGTGGGCACATGCAGTCTAGAAAGCCACAACTCGACAGAAACAACTCAAGCCGGTACAACATCATCTGTCTTCATCCTCTCATGCTGATGCCTTCAGCAGAGTCTCTGGTTTGGATGGGGTATGATAATAAAACGTCAATACAAAACCGCCACGTACACTATGTACCGGGTGCATATTCTCTAGAGGACACTGCTTTTCCACCGGCATGTCAGGCATGTCAGGGTTCAACAAGAATAATATAGAGAGCACTGTGGTGATATATGGTGATATATGCTGATATGAGAGAGAGAGAGAGAGAGAGAGAGAGAGAGAGAGAGATACATGGATAATACATTGAACGAACTAAACAACGAAAGAGACCGAGATTATGCGAGTATATATGTGTATCTGCATGCCAGAGCTTACATAACTACAAGTGTGTGTTTATAAGGAAGTTGGGTTGAGTATATGTGTGTGTGTATCATGTGGTGAGGGCTGTGTTGAGAGGTGGGTGTCCATACATGGAGATCACCCGGTATACGTTGCAAAACGCACCATTAGCAGCACAGTCCGTTCAACACTTCGGGGGAATCAGCACAGCAGTTCATTCAATCATGGTTTTAAGTACATGCGAAAAGCAGATTAATCGTTGCCATTAGTAACACCCACAAGGACAAATCAATAAAAAAAGAAAGTAGGCAGGAATGAATGAGATTCTGCGGTGAGCTGGATCGAAAGGCTTCACAGCAGGAACAATGAGCGTGTGATGTCGGAAGGCCTCAGCGAGTCTTGGATAAGCGCCGGCATGCAGGTGTCAGGGAGTTCACAGACGCTATGTGTGTTTGCTGCTTTTGACTCATTTTTAAAATCCACACAATGCAGTGTTGCTTTTATTCTTCATTTAGCCTTGCCGTGTGCTAAGTGCGATATCGGCGCCTTCATATAACATTTTCACAGCTCCTGGTTTGGAGCCGTGATTTCAGCCTTCTTGCATACACGCCTGCTGCCAGTGTACGTCGATATCTTGCTGCTGTTCCCTGGATCGCTCTCGCCTCACCCTTCGATTTTACAACAGAAACGATAAAGTGTATTCATGAAATAAACCACCCAAACAAAAGGCAAATTGAACACTGCTTTGCCGTTGTTGAGGAGGGTTCAGAAAGTTACTTTAACCTGATCTGTTCCCTGTGGAAGGATCTGATTACAACCACTTTTCAAAACAAGGTTTGACTCACAGCCGCAAGGTACTGGGTTTGAGCCCCAATTTCCCCAGTCAACCTAAAGGCATCCTTGAGATGCCTAGATACCTAACCTCCATCTGCTCCTCCATTGTGTCTTCACTGTACTAGTGCAGCTAGTGCTGTTTTAGTGCAGCCTGGAGAGAGAGTTGCCATGTTTTAATTACCCAGACCGGTATTGTCCTTTAAACGTTTGTACACATAACAAATTATTTACAGGTCCCCTTTTCTTAAAGGCCATTTAAAGCTTAGTACTGGGACAAATTCAGCCGATTCAGCTTGAGCCTTTAGGGTGATTTTTTTTTTTTTAAATGATAACACAAAAAAAATGAACAAAAATAACAATAGCACCATCTGCTTTAAAAGCCCACTATTTAAGGAGATGAAATTGCATTGTCTGGCAGCAGATGATATTACCGCCGGTGTGCTTTTAGTGGGCTGAGTGTGAATATTACCTCGCTGTCAGCAGCCAGATGCCAGCCAATAATCTATTCTAGGAGGTGAGGTGGAGATGCTTTCCATCCTCCTTTCCATTTATGGCCTGCTTAGAAGTTGGGTTTAAAATAACTCTGAAAAATTATAACTTTTTAACTGCCACAGCCAGGCGGGATCTCCCATTGTGATTAGATGGAAACCCCCCACTGCTTATCACTTCTCTCCCGCCATCCTCTCTCCTCTCTCCCTCTCTCTCTCTCTCGCTCTCTCTCTGTCCTTTCACTAGTTTCTCCTCCTCCCTCTCCTTTCTCAAGCTATCTCGCTCTCTCTCCTCTTAGCCTCTCCATTCTATCGCTCTCTCCCTCTCTCCCTCTCACTCTCTCTCGCTCTCTCTCGCACTCTCCCTCTCTCCTCTTAGCCTCTCCATTCTATCGCTCTCTCCCTCTCTCCCTTTCTCTCTCGCGCTCTCTCTCTCTCTCTCGCACTCTCTCTCTCTCTCTCGCACTCTCTCTCTCTCTCTTTCTCTCGCTCTCTCTCTCTCGCATGCTCTCTCCCCCTCCCTCTCTCTCCCCCTCCCTCTCCTTTCTCTCTTGCACGGCCTTTCCAACATATGTTAACTGTGGGTGTTTTCTGTGTGTGTGTGTGTGTCGGCACAACATGGAACAGCCATAGCTCCATGCTTTTGGCGCTTTCCCACACAAGCCCTGTCAGCTAAATCAAGATGAACCCTGGCCCCGAAGACGAGTTCGCGGGTGGGAGGAAAAGGGAGGAGGGAGAGATGGGGCTCATTAAAATGATGCGTATACCTCCCACACTTGAGCACAGCACCCCGCTAGAACACACTAGTAAACTAACAATGGGGTGGGGGGTTGACAGAGAGATACAGGAAAGTGAGAAGGGAAGAAAGGGACGAAGGGCGAAGGGAAGAAGGCATGACAATGGATCCAAATGTCTTATCGCTTTCTGTGTTCCTGTGGCTTTTGACAAAGGTGCAGCGGGAGGAACAAACAAATGGGCAAATTAAAGACAAACATCTGTTTTCTCCCCTTCGCCATGTTGGGCTTCAGCTGTTCTGCACGTATTTGCTTTTGTATTTGTGCGTGCGGTTGCTTGTGTAGACGTACATGCGTGTGAGTGAGTATGTGCGTGTGTGTGTGTGTGTGTGTGAAAAAAAAAGACAGACATGGGTCAAAACCTTTTGTGCATATATTTGTACATGTTGGGCATGTATCTTTGTATGTGTGTGTGTGTATGTGTGTGTGTGTGTGTGTGTGTGTGTGTGTCTGTACGCGCCCGTTCGCCAAACTGTTATTGCTTTTTTGCTCCTCTAGGCTATTTATTATGAGCAAACATGAGAGGCAATCGAGTGAAACTTGAAATATTATGTAAAAATGTGCAGCTGGGCCTCAAACAAACATACCTTGTGGCTGTGCACATGGACCGCTGTTGCCTGCCGGGCCCAGTGTCAGCACATTCACGACTAGCCTTGCTTCGCTAATGGGGGGGGGGGGGGGGGGGGGGGGGGGGGCTTAGATCCTCACCGCCGACACACTCTTTACTAAAGCGCCGCATCCTGCCTTCATTTACATGATGCTGAGCAGTGTGTCTGTACTCGTGCTAAATGGTGGTCTCATTGGATTGGATGGGCAGGTGCGCTGCTTTGCTCAGCACACACAAACAGAAACACGTAAACGGCGATACACACACACGCACACACACACACACACACACACACACACATTTGATCAGAGGTATAACGACGGTCCTCGATTTGCTGTGAATTATTTTGAACATGAAGCACCTGTTGCCGTCACGCCAGTTCTCATTTTTACCCAATTCGGCGCCGGCTTTAGTGTGTTGTGACTATCTATCTTCCACACAGAGCAGTACAGGCTGTTAGCACATGGACATGCCTCTGGAAACATTTGTTATCTCTCTCTGCTAGCATGGACCATGGTCGTTGAGCGAGTCACATGACCGCACGTGCGTCGATCCTATCGGCCCTGGAGTTGTGCCAAAGGTAAAGTGGTTGTCACTAAAAAAACAATAAAAATAAATAATATGTTATGTTATATGTTATATTTGATGTCTCTACACTGTAAAACCTAACAGTACATCTTACTAAAAGAAATAAGTAGACGTAACTTAAATCTCAACAATCGTTGGGGTTACTCATTCACCTGAATGAACTGAACTTAAGAATGAATAATTGATGTAATAACTCTTTTGTTTTGAGTGCTGCTCAAATATGGAACATTTTAAGTACAACTTATTTATTCCAGTGTGTTCCATTGACTTATTTAATTTATATCATTTTTATTAGACTATAAGCTACACTTTCTGTAATTAGTTTTTATGGCTATCTCTATTATTTATAATTATTTCTGTTGATTATGCAATGCCCAATTAAAACAAATAACTTTGTGACGTAATTTCAATGATCACAGTGTAAATATTTAAAGTTAATCACAGAATATTGGCATAAATCAATAAGCTTATGACACACATTTTCGTTCAACTTTTTTTGATTGTGTCTCAAATAGTGATGGCTCGTTCGCGAACGAATCAGTTCGAACGAACGACTCTTTAAAGTGAACGAACTGACCTCGTTCGCCGCTCTCGTTCGACTCGTTCGTCGTCGTTCGTCTCGTTCGCTGAGTCTCTGACGCGCTGCTGATTCGCGGCGCTGATTCGCGAGTCGCGAGTCGTTCCCTGACTGTGATTGACTCGAGGACTGAGACGTCACGACTCACGAGAGCCAGCCAATCGTATTTAAATATCAGTGAAATGGTAAATGCATGCTGTCATTGTATTTTCTGTGTCATGCCAGATTAATAAAATATTTGAATGTCTCGTCAATCTGTCTCGTTCTTTCATGCTTCCTTCTCACGCACGCGACCCGGCCGGGACCCCCACCTTGGTGGATCTTGGTCTTGAGTGGGGGTGGCCAATGGCCATCTTCACAATAGTAAATAAAATATAACCAGAATAAACACAACTGTACATCATTAACTTTAAAACTCATCATTGCTAAATCAAGTCTATTATCTTGCTGATATATTAAACATCCAATAATCTACTACGCCCCCCCGCATCCCGCTGCGTTTGGTTTGTCTAACTTTTCCTTGAATTGGGGGAATGGGGCATTTTGATCCTGACATGTCATTATGCATACATTAAATAAATCTGTTGAACTCAAATTAAATACATATGTTAACATATTCAACCAGACACAATGTTGTATTTGCTATTATTCACACATTTATTAACACCATCAACCCCCCTCCCCCAGTTGGTTTGTCGGAGTTGAACTGTAACTTGATCTCTGAATGGTAACTTAACTGCATTCGTGATTCGTTTGAATGTTGTGAACGAGGGAGGAGCCGAGTCGGTCAGACTCGGCTGGCATTCGCGAATGGCAAATGCATTCGCGATTCGCGAATGCATTCGCCGTTCGCGAATGAGAACGAGGGGCGGAGGGAGGAGCTGAGTCTGAACGACTCAGTGAATGATTCACCGCTACCGGAAACACGACTGAACGAACGAACGAACGACTCTTTATGGCGAACTGAACGACGCGAACTGATTCGCGCAAACGAATCATGAAATCCATCACTAGTCTCAAACAGCTTGTGTGTCTTTTAACAGGCGCTAGCTCTTTATATTTGGGAAACCCATTTATCAAAAACAATATCAATCCGCCAGTTCACGTTGTGGTCTTTGCGCACAGAGAAGGTGACACGTTTGGACATGTTTTTGCGTGGTGGCCCTGTGTTTTTGGTTGGTAAACCCCGTTTACTGGCGCTTTTTTTTCAACGTGAGCGGTGAACTTCGGTTCAACTCGTGGTCTTCTCTTCACGCGCACAGCGACGACGAGAGAGGAGAGGGAGCAGACTATTTTTGGACATATTTTCATGGTTAGCATCAACTCCGGGACAGCGGACCCTTGCTTTTTCGCTGACATTTTCGCCGAAAAACTTTCGACACATTACCCAGCCGGGGAGCCGTTTTATTGTCTACTTGAGGTAATGTTGCTCTGTTGTGCTTTACCTTGCATGTAGTATGATAGTGTTAGCAACTGCTGCTAGGTTGCAAGCTCTATAAAAACTTTAGTTATTCGAAAGAAAACACAATTTTTAATAACTGCATGCCTTGTTAACTAACCAAGGGTGAGTTTAGTCATGTGTTTTATTCTTTACTAAGTCACAGTTACCACCGGTAAACGTTCGTATTTTTTCGAGGATGTTTTAGCGCCTAAAATCACGTCTTCAGTTCTGCGTCTTTTGGGCATGTTTTCGTAATAATGTGGAAATGTAAATTGTGCGTTTTTTCTAGTAACTTAAAAATACAGTTACTGAGACATTACAGACTTTACCATGGTCAGTATTCAACAGTTTCACTTTTACCATGCCTCTACAACAGCTGCATGTGTACCTTTAGTACTTTTAATTCATTAAAGGTACATTTGTCAAGAATACATGCAGGGAAAAGAAAGGTAGATGGTGACACGACTGGTTTGACTGTAAAAAGGGCATTTCATTGCCCTGTTTGTGATTTTAAACAGCCATTTGCTGAGAGAGAAATGTCCATTCAGGGCCTGCACGTTTAAAACAAATGTGTACTCCACGTTCAATGCACACAGATGCAGAGAACATCAAAATACCTGTGACTATGATGACATTATAGTGCAAAATGATGTAAATGTCTCCCAGGATAGTGACATTGAACAGGATCCAGGTGAACTGACAGATGAAAATGAAACTACCCCTGTAGCAGGAGGTAGCAATGAGAAGTTAGCAGAGCAGTTACAATTCAATCTGGCTGCCTTTTTCTTAAAAATGCAAACTGTTCTCCATGTGTCACAGAGGGCAACACAGGAAATCATTGAACATGTTGATCAGTTGTTTTTACTGTCAGAACCTGTTAAAAAAAATAATTGCCCCTTTACTGACACACTTGTGAGTGAGAGTCCAGGCAGTGTCGGAGAGTAATGTTTTGCATAAGTCAGTTACAGCTGAAGGACCCCTTTCAACTGCCAAAAGGAGGAAAACATATTATGAAGAAAAGTTTCCACTTATTAGGCCTGTCGAATACCTGATTGAGTCGTCACAGCATACCTTTATGTATGTACCTATTCTCAGTACTTTGCAACAGTTGTTAAAAAAAACAGATGTACTTGAGAAAGTCAAAGAAACCCCTTCTAAGTTGCCTGGACAGTATTTGTCACACTGTGATGGCTCCTACTGCCATGAAAATGCGCTTCTCTCAGATGAGGGTCAGAAATGTTCATTAATTCTTTATGTTGATGATTTTGAAATCGCAAACCCCCTAGGAACATCACGAAAAATACACAAAGTATGCACAGTTTATTGGACATTAGCTAACCTGCCAGCAAAGTACCGTTCAGCTCTCCATTCAACTCAACTTGCCCTTTTGTGCAATTCTAATGATGTGCGGGAATTTGGATTTTCAAAAGTCTTTGCACCCCTCTTAAAGGACCTAAGAACTCTTGAAGAGGTGGGTGTCTATATTGAGGCCTTTGGTGACTGTGTCAAAGGAACAGTCTTCTCAGTTGCAGCTGATAACCTTGCTGCCCATGCGCTAGCTGGCTTCAATGAGAGTTTCAGGTCGACATATTTCTGTAGATTTTGTCTTACCACTCAGACTGAAATGCAAGTATCTGATGCAGTCACTGGTGTTAACCTGAGAACCAAAGATCTGCATGACAGCCTTGTTCAAGAAGTTCAGGAAGGTGACACTGAACAGGGTTATGGGGTAAAACGCAGTTGTGTTCTCTCTGACCATCTCAAATATTTTCATCCTCTCACAGGTTTTCCACCTGATGTCCTGCATGACCTGTTTGAAGGTGTGGTTCCTGTTGAGTTGGCACATTGTTTGAAAAGTATGATTGCAAAAAAATATTTCACTTTGGAGGAGCTGAATAGAGCAATATTGTTTTTTCCCTATCAACATTCTGATAAGGTTGACCGCCCTCACCCAATTCCTCAAACTTTTGTCAGTCGAGGAACAATTGGTGGGAATGGACATGATAATCACACTCTGCTCAGGCTGCTTCCTCTTCTCATTGGCTCCAGAGTCCCAGAAGGAGACAAATTCTGGGAGGTGCTAATGGACTTAAAAGATATTGTGGAATTGGCTGTGTCTCATAGCTTTACTGACGAAACTATTCAGTACATGGCTTGCAAGATTTTAGATCACAGGCAGTTGCTACAAGAAGTCTTGCCCAGTTTAAGATTAAGACCAAAGCACCATTTTATTGAGCATTATCCACATCTCATAAAATGTTTTGGTCCACTGGTGCATCTCTGGACAATGAGATTTGAGGGAAAGCACAAAATCTTCAAGAAAATTGTTCATGACACTAATAACTACAAAAATGTGTTAAAAACTTTATCAGAGAGACACCAGAGCATGATGGCTTTCTATTTGTCTTCACCACGTTTTTTTAAGCCTTCAGTACAAACTTCAAAAGTGGAGTCAGTCTATGTCGATTCATTGCCTGTCGACACACATGTGTTAATATCCAGCATGACAGACAGCAGCAGTGTTTATCGCACAAAACAGGTAACCATTGAGGGCACAACCTTTGTGACTGGCATGTTTGTTTGCACCGAGACACATGCTGCCTTGCCTGAGTTTAAGGAGATCAGAAACATATTCCTAATCCAGAATGATATCTTCTTTTTACTGAAAGACTGACACCGAATACACTGAGCATCTGCGCTCGTATCATCTAAAAGATCACACAAGCAAGGGCCATACAGTGAAATCTGTGTTCCAGTTGGTTGACCAAATGCCGCAGTTTGCCTACAAAGTCTATGGCAAGCTAACTATAACAACTAACTTACAGTCACGGAGTGAGAGCCACATCACCCCAGAGGACATCCTCCTCTTCCCCCTGGGACCTAAGGGAGGCTTAAGATCTCAGACCCTTTCTATATCTTTCTATCTATCTCTATTTCAGTAGATATCACCTTGACACCCAGGACAACATACTGTAAGGTAATGTAAGTTTACACGTTTGCTTTTCTCACACACCATGATCTGTTCTCAATATGTAAACCAGTACCAGTGAAATAAATCGTTTGCCATTATGTGAAGATAAAATCTAATCAGTCTCTTGTCTGTAAATTGAGGTAAAAACTACAGTTCGTTTTTAAGCTTTGCGCAGGACTGTAATGCTACCCTTGCTCAGTCTACAAGTAACAAAATGTAATGTGTTGTCCATGTAGGCAGCTTATAAAAACAAAGAGCAAGGGAATGCAGTTGTTTTTTGTGGGTTTTTTTACAGGTTCCTCTTACAGTGTAAATGGAAGATTCTGACGTTCTCAAACTAAGGGTCGTCCTTGACGATGTCAATGCTGAGAGGCTGATTTTGCCCTCTCGTCCTGAGACTATAAATGCCCTCATATCTGAGGTGAAAAATAAACTGAACCTGTTGTATGAATTCCGGCTTCAGTTTCAAGATCCGGAATTTGACAATGCTTTATGCAATTTAGTAAACATAGAGGACCTGCCATCCAAGGCAACTATTCAAGTAGTAAGACTCATTGAGGCAGATTTGTCCTCTACGAGCACGGATGATACCGTGTTACTGTCTGACAATACTGTTTCACCTGAGCGTCTTTGCCGGTGGCCAGAAGTCTTCATTGTTCCAACATTCTCATATGAGGTGGAGTATTGTCTGAGAAAGGGCAACTCTGTACTTGAGGGAGAAGGGAGAGGTCTCCGATTGACCAGAGATCAAAAACACAACATACTTGATGTCATGTCTGCTGAAATATACAAGCACAAAGCTTATCCTAGTACATCACAGATTGGCAAGGCTGCACAGGCTTTAGTCAGGAAACACCCCTGCCTCAAAGAACAAGGTTCCAAAACTGGATGTGAGGGTTGGAAGAACAGCCTTCGCTTTAAGATGGGCAACTACAGGACCAAACTTTGCAGGGCTGATGTGGCTGTGAATGCAGGCAAGCGTAGCAGGACCAATCCAGATGGCACAGCTTCCAGGGCAAACATCAAAAGACCAAGAAGAGGAGAAGTTAACTTCCTTCCCAATTATCCCTCTGGTGAAACCAAGGACACACTGGAGATGCAGAGGCTTAACATGGTGGAGTTCAAGAAGACCACGGCTGAAAGAGACATGCTTCTTATCAACCAACAAATGCAGCGTACCTTTTCACTAAGGCGTGAAGAAATGGTCAATTCTGCTCCTCCGATTGATGAACTAAGGGACAGATGGCCTGCACTTTTTTGTGAAGCCCAGGTGAGTAGAAAACTTACAACTTTAAAGAATCACTTAAAAAGCTGACAAGACACGTGAACACAATTATCATTGCAACAACTAAACTGAGTCAGGTATTGTTGTATAAAACTATTACTTTTAAGGCTGAAAAATCATTAATAAATCATATCTGATGTCTTAGATATTTCTGTCTTAAAAGTAAAAGTTTTATACAACAATACCTGACTTAGTTTACAGTTGTGATTATTATCAAATCAAGGTAATTTTGGTAATTGGTGTGTTTTGTTTCTCTGTGCAGCTCTACTTAGAATTCCATAGGATCACCAATCAAAATCTGCCATATTCCTTTTTTGGTGCGTTGGATAAATACACATCACAGCTTCTGAAATTGTACAAAAAGAAGACGACTGGAAGGTTTGGAGAGAAGCTGCAGCATGTGGTGACAGCATACGAAGAACAGGTAAACACATTTTTATTACATTACATTGACAATTTATGTGAACAGCTGACTTGAGCATCAGCTAATGTATCTATGTCTTTGTTCAAAAGGACAAGAACAACATCACTGCAGCCAGAACAGCAGCCCTTGCCGGCCTACCACTGTACCTGAAAGAGGATTCGTCAGACATATTCAAGACTTGCACGGTAACTCTTTATTCTCCTGCATCAAAACTTGAAACTGAAACATCACTGAACAGAGTTAATTGAAACTGCCTTATACGGTGTGCCCAATTGGCTTCGTTTTGAGCAGTTCCCTTGCTTAGATTGATTATTTTTTGTTGTGAAGAGCTGCAGAAATTTAAAAGAATGAGTCATTGTAATTTATACTCATGAAGTAACACCACGTTGCGGGTAAAATTAGACGGTACATTATTTATCTCTGATATCTGGGAGTGTGTTTTAAATTGTGCTTATACGTACTGTATATCTTTCAGTACGTTTACATGCACAGCTTAATTCGATTAAAGCCATAGCTCGATTATGTTCCTCAATTGGACAACTGCAATTGTCCGCGTATACATGGCGGTGAGTAAATCGATTCATTGGCCGAAGCGTGTAATGCCCCGGTACGATAGGTGGCGCTGTGCCCATTTCAACTAGTGGTAATAGAGCCACCGGTTGACCTCTTTTTAGTCACCAGCAACAACAAACTCATTCGAGAAATATGTTTTCAGTAGACAGCTGTCAGTTCACTTCGGGTCCATATAATTTCTCCGAAGCTCCATTGTTCCTCTCGGTCGTATGCCGACTCCTCCAGCTGCTCTGCCGGCGGAGCAGTCCGCATATTACCGAGAGGAACAATGGAGCGTCGGAGAAATTATATGGACCCGAAGTGAACTGACAGCTGTCTGCTGAAACATCGCTTTCTCCATGTCGCGTTTCAATCTGGACTTCAGAGAGTCAAAGCCAAAGTTAATTTCCCCCAATTCCTTTTCCCCATGGGCCAGATAAACCCGACTAGGAGTCTTTACTTGTTGTGGAAGTACCAGAGAGTCGGAGAACCCGACGCAGTCTGTAAGATTCATAATATCAGAGAATACCGCCGTCAGTTCGGCCGCGGCGCAATGAATGAATAAAGATCGTAGTTATTTTACAACCTCGTTGATGAGCAACATTTAGAAAAACATGGACTTTTAATTCAGCCTTAGGTTAAATCGAAGCGTAGTGTGTACTGAATGCATGTTGATGATGATACACTCCTTATAGGGGGTAACTACATTGGCACGGCACCGGCTTCCTCCATCTTCTGCGCCAGCTTTTTAAATAAATCGCCGACCCAAAGTTAGTTGACAGCTGTCTGCTGAAAACATCTTTCTCCCACCGGAACAGCCCCTCCGCCGCCCGTCCGTATACATTCCCCGCCGCGGCGCAATGAATGAATAAAGATCGTAAACACGTCGGGAGAAAAAAACATTTATTTTGACAGATGTGCCCGAAGTTACTACTTTACAACCTCGTTGATGACCCACATTTAGAAAATGTGGGTCATCAACGTACTTTTAATTCAGCCTTGGGTGAAATGGAAGCGTAGTGTCCGTGTGCTTCCACCTTTAATGAATGCATGCCATGCGCGCTCCCGCGGCCGGGACACAATTCTTATAGGGGGTAACTACGTTCACCGGCTTCCTCCATCTTCTGCGCCACCTTTTTAAATAAATCGCCGTTTCTCGTTATCCCTTATCCGACGGCGGCAACGACAACAACAACACGACTATCGTTTCTTTCTACTTCCGGCTCACGGCCCCGGGAAGAGATCTCGAGCATGCGCAGAACGCAATTCAACGCATAGACCAATTCGATTGGCTACATGCACGCTTAGCTCGACTATGAATCGCATTATCTAGGGCAGTGGTTCTCAACCGGTGGGGCGCGGGTTAAAAAAGGATGACAAATACGCGTCCGGCTTTAGGCCGGACTGTCCAGTTTTTCAAAGCCCTGTCCGGCGTCCGGTGCAGCATTTGTCCCGGACGCGTATTTGTCCTCCTTTTTGAGAGCGCAGTAACGCCCCCCCCCCCCCCCCCCCCCCCATCGGCCGTAGGTCCGCAGTGTGTTACTATTGCACGCACCCCCCCCTCGGTCGTAGGTCCGCGGTGTGTTACTATTGTGCGCCCCCCCCCCCCACATCGGTCGTAGGTCCGCAGTGTGTTACTATTGCGCACCCCCACCCCCCCCCCCCCCCACGTCGGTCGTAGGTCCGCGGTGTGTTAGTATTGTGCCCACCCCCGTCGCCCCCCCCCCCCCACGTCGGTCGTAGGTCCGCGGTGTGTTACTATTGCGCGCACCCCCCTCCCCCCCCCCCGTCGGCACGCCAGCCCCCTTGCAAACCCCCCCTCCCCGTCAACAGTGGGGGGGGGGGGGGGGGGGCCCAACTGCAATGAACCAGTTTTGGGGGGGCCCAGCCTGAAAAAGGTTGAGAACCCCTGATCTAGGGGTCTTAATTCGACGAGTAACCCAATTCGATTTGAGTATAGCTCGACTAAGGTGTATACATGCATCTTAGTAATCCAATCATAGTTGGACTAAGCCAATAAGTTGACGTTTTTGAGTGTCATGTAAACGCACTGTTTGTAGCGATTATCGGAGTGGATATTAAATTATCTACACCAGAAAGAATGTTAATTTCTAGCTAGTGGACAACATTAAAGGAAAACCACATCAGTTCACGAAGAGCACCCTAGACACAAAATCAGCAGAGACTAGTTATCACTGTTTATGTCCTTTCACTCTTTAGGTCTGTGTTTTCATCAACCCTTTATGTTCTTCGTCACACATACTAAATACATACTTCTTCCCCAGGACGAGTTTGAGGTGTCCCAGGAGGAAGCTGTGGCTTTGGTGGCAGTGGTCGCTGAAGATGAGGTGCTGACAGGAATTCCTTTTGACACGCAGCATGTGTCCATCATCCTGGAAGGCCAGGTTGTGATGTCTACAAGATCATGGACTGACTCACTTGTTGTTTTGTTTGGTTTGATTTATGCTCTACATTTGAGCTATCCTGAAAAGCTAAGTGGCTTCTTTGAGTTCATCCAGGTTGTCCTCCTAAATCTTGATGAAGGGAGAAAGCAGCTCAAACCAAAGTTGCAGGCATTGAGAAATGAGCTGGAGTAAATTATCAAGATCTTTGTTGTTTTTCATTGTTCCTGATAATTAGTTCTTAAAAAGAAAAAATCCCACACACTACTAAGTATCACCAATTTATTAGAGAAAAATCACAACCTTTCGGTCAAGGTTCAGAGGGACTGAAGCTTTGTGATTTTTTTTTCTAGATACTTAGCAAGAGTAGTGTGCAGGATGTTTTATTGTCTGTTCGAGTCCCGCTGGCTGTACTGTTGTTGATCCATGTTTACATCATGTTTCGATGGACGGGACGGCCTTGAGTATAAAGCTGTTTTAGTCAAGGACTAGAGAGAAGAAGAACATACTCAATGCTTATTTAGATCACGGTCATTCTGTGTCAGTTTATGTGCAATATGAAGCTACGAGCTAACTAAGCCTGCTAACAAAACAATGCAGGGCACAGGTGATTGCAGCAAAGGATCATTTTTGAGCAAAAGACAATTTTGTCCTCTGCTTGCGCTTAATGGTGTTTGGTGCGTTCTAATTCATAACTCCTTCATGCGAGGGGAGGGGTTGGAGGTGTGTCGGAGGTGTAGCCAAACAAGTTTGTTTTGGTTTAATGCTTTAATCTACTGAATCATAAAGTCATACATTCTTCCTTTCAAGGGACTATGTGTTTAGTTGCTGTTGAAATTGTTTAATATTGTGCCTGGGTGTTTCTTGTGTTATATTGCCATAAAGAAATGTCATGTTTAAAAAAATAATAATAATAATAATAATTAGTAAAGCTGTGTAAATGACTACTTGAATTGAACATGGAAATGTTTTGTAGTTATGAATGTTCAGCATTCAGCTTAATAAACAATTTAAGTTGGATCAGAGATTGGTCAATTATATTAGAGTTGTTCCGATTCCGATACCAGTATCGGAAATTGCTCCGATACTGCCGAAAATGCTGGCATCGGTATCGGCGACTACTGGAGTCCAGGCACCGATCCGATACCACGTAATTTATTCAATTAGTAATCTAATAGGGGCTATGCGCAACATACTTCTGCGAAACCGGTCTCATCACATCCGGTTCAGGTCCGCTGTACCGCGCTCACATTATTTTATTTATTAATCCGCACTTCCAGATAGGGTGGCCATTCGTCCGGACTGTCCGGTTCCCCCCCCCTCCCGTCGGCCGTAGGTCCGCGGTGTGTTGCGATCGCGCACGCCTCCCCCCCCCCCCCCCCCCCCCCCGTCAGCCGTAAGTCCGAGGCGCGCACCCCCCCCCACGGGCTGAGGTGTCCTCCTTTTCAACACCTCATAAATGATCACCCTACTTCCAGACCGTCGCCGGGGCTTCAGAGTAATGTGTCCGAGGAGAGCAGCCCTCTCCCGGACACACACGCTAGCTTTTACCGCTGTTTTTTTTGTTTATATTAATCCGCACTTCCAGACCGTCACCGGGGCTTCAGAGTAATGTGTCCGAGGAGAGCAGCCCTCTCCCGGACTCACTCGCTAGCTTTAACCGCTGTTTTTTTTTTTCTTTCTTTTTTCATCCATCTTTTCTTCTCCCTAACATTCAGATGTTAAAATTAAATAAAACGCCAACACTAAAAAGGGCTAACTATTAACTATCCAGCTGTTAACTGTTCTATTTAAAAATAAATGGCTTGAATTTGCTCTTTTTATTCATGTTTTACAAAGACTTTAACCTGAGCCAGGCCTTACCACTATGATAATCATATCACAGTCATGCATGTATGCTTTATTTTTTATTTTTTATAACATACTGGTATCGGATCGGTACTCGGTATCGGCCGATACCCACAGCACAAGTATCGGAATCGGTATCGGGAGGGAAAAAATGGTATCGGAACATCTCTAAATTATATTGTGTTCATGTAACTTGATTGGTTTAAAGGCAATCGGTTTCCTCAAATGAATTGAGTAGACAAAATGTAATTTTAAGTTATTACAACTAGAATGTAATAAGTTATTTCAGTTGGAAGTAGGGCTGCAGCTATCGAATATTTTAGTAATCGAGTACTCTACTGAAAATTACATCGATTAATCGAGTAATCGGATAAAACGTATTTTTGCTTGGTTAAAGAGCAATTATGAATACACAAGAGAAAATAACATATTTCACTTAATAATGAATGACCAATTGGTTTCCTTTTTTAGAATCAACTGTTTTTATTTAGCAAGTATTTTCTGGTCTTGAAACATTACCAAAGAGGCAACTGCTAACATAAATAAGAATAAGTAAAACACAAATAAAATAAAATTACTTTCAAGATAACAAAAATAAATAAAATTAAATTACTTTCAAGATATCAAAATAAATAAAATTACATTACTTTCAAGTTATCAAAAACGTAAGGCATTTATTTTGCAGTGTCTTTTTGCAGTGTACAATTAAGACAACTACTGTATTGGAACACAATAACCACACACATAATCAATAGAGTGAGACACACTGTGACCAGCTACTACGTAGTAGTTGACTAAATTTTACAACTGCTTAATTAACTTTATTATGTTTTTATTTCCATCTAGACTCATCAGCGCTGTCCTTTTAAATTTTAAATCAACCCTCTATGAAGTCATGTCGTCACGCTCGTAATAAACTAACCACAAACTTGACAGTAGTCAGTCATAATTAACAAAAACCTAGCCCTCTGCAAGGCAGGCGTTTATGTTCGTAAAATACATTAACGTTGATCAAACTGATTTGCTACGTTAATATTACCTTGTGTCCTCCGCTCAATAGAGCGTAACAGTGACCGCCCCCTTTTTTAACAGCAACGGTGCCGGAAGTAAATGTCCCATGCATTTATCTCGTCCACTTTTCGTAGAATCCTTATAAAAATAGTATTAAGCCTTTAACCAATAAGCCAATGGTAGTCGTGACCATATTATGTTTGATTCGGGCATAAAAAGAATTTGGAAAACGGAAGAAAAGGCAAAGGTACAAGACTGTGTACATTATTTTGTGAACAAGTGAACTCATCCCATAAACCATTGCGAACCCTTTCCGACAACTTCCAACCCGATAGTTTAGCGTGCTTCTTGCACCTTTGTAATTATTATAGTGTTTATATTTTTAATAAAAGTTGTGTCATATATTGTTTGTGTATGTATAGTGTTTCATAGTGTATAGTGTTGTCATCGACATGGTACAGTCCTGACTGCAATCACCGCTTGCGCGTCCAACAATGCCGATTCCAAATGTGTCGGCTAAGACAGGGTGTTATATAATGGGTTATATAAGGTAATAACGTTTCTCGTTTTTAATACATGTGATTTTAGTTACGTATTCATTCAACATTATGTATTCCTAGGCTTTATACTACCCAAATTACTATACAACACTGCTATATCATATATTTTTATTTTGTTTTTAATCATATATCATCGTATATTCTATATCAACATATTTTTCAATATGTACAGCTCATTTCATCTACAGCTCTAACAATAACTCTAACTTTCCATGAGTCTAAGGGAAATCATGGTTGCTCTGTGTGGTAAACGATCGAGTTCAGTGGTAGCAGTAATCGACGACTTGACTTTCGTAGGTAAACGTTTCCATGGTAACAGCGAGCTCCACCAATCAAAGACGTCGTGTTACACTTTAGGATTGTGGGTAATGCAGTCCTTCTAAATGACATCGCGAATAAAACTTGTTTTCTTGAAACCTTCCTTTAGTTGTTGGTTACTAAAGTTGCCTATCCTATCATGGCACAATAAAACGGCCGGTTGTAAGTATACATTGTATGGTTACGACGTAATGGCTTTTAATCAAAATCTCGACGGGAAAAATGAATGGGATTTTTACTTCCGGCACCGCACTGTTGCGCTCTATTAAACTAACGATTCCTCGAGGCAGAAAAAAATCCTCGGACCATTTTTTGTATTCGAGGTACTCGAATTACTCGAGGAATCGTTTCAGCCCTAGTTGGAAGACAAAGTTGATTATACTTAAGTAAAAAGATTTAGCAATAAAAGAGGCATTTAAGTTAGTATTACTTAATTCACATACATTTAATGAACACATGTTATATACGTTGAATTAATTGCTGCATTTAAGTGTAAAAAGCTAATTCTTTACATTTCACTTCAGTAAATGGAATTAGTAATGCTAACTCATAATACACATGTCACAATAACTCTAGATATAAGAGTTATCTTTACTTACATAAAATAATTGCTGGTATTTCATTTATTTGAGTTAGTAAACTTAAATAGTTCAAGGCAATCGGTTTCCTCAAACAGTTTAAGTTGAACTAACGTGTCAGGTTTTACAGTGTATCGGTATGAATCTGTGTGAGGGAAATGGATTCATAACATCCCTTCAATTTTACCTCCTCCTTGTCTCTCCCTCTGTCTTTATCAGGAAGCATTACTAATGGCAGTTTGCGCACTTTGTTGATGGATATGATTTCAAATTGCAAGTGGGACTTGATTTGCAAGAAGTCCTGCATGGTGTGCAGGAATCAGATGAGGCGCCTTATTAAAAGAATAACCCTCAGCCAGAGCATAGAGTGCACCACCATCAATACGTCATAACAGACAGACAGAGACAGCTGAGCAAACAGACAAATATGACAATATGATATGAAGATTGTTGACTGAAAACAGGCAGACTAGTGTGGGTTGGGTGTGGTGAACATTTGGTGGAGCATGGCAGCTATGATTAGCCTAGCTTGGCTTGGTTGTCATGTGTGGAAATTGTATGAAACTGGTAAGATGAGGAACGAAAGAAGGGGCCGTCTCTACGGACTTCCCTCGCTGTGTGCGTGTGTGTTTGTGTGTGTGTGTGTGTGTGTGTGTGTGTGTGTGTGTGTGTGTGTGTGAGAGAGATTAGTGGTGTCAAGCTAAAACCATGCCTGGTGAAATTAAGTGTCAGGCTAGTTATGACTGGGAGGACAGTAGCATCCCCACATAATCAGTGCAGCCTTCACACACACACGCACACACACACACACTTCATTTGCAATTTTCAAAACAAGGAGGTGAGGTAGGGATTATAATGGTGTAAATGTAAATTAAACTTGCAAACAACACGCGTCGTGTCACGGTGCCTCTAGCAAGCATTGTAAAAGCCTCGTCTTGGTTGATTAACCTATCGTTTTTGTCATTTCTGAACCATCCAAATGTAAATGTAGTGTACCTTGTAATACCTTGTGTACCCCATGTACTTAATACCAAGACATCCAGAACCAGAGTGGAGGAATTACAGCTATGCTCTGCGACTGTAAAAGAAGCAGTTATATGGTTTTATATCCGATGGGACGGTAGTTTTTTTCTTTGTTTGCTGTTGTAAGGGACTTTGTTTGCCGTTGCAAGGGACCGCTCCCAGAAATGGCCTCTTTTATGACTCTCCCTCCCGCCACCAAAACAAACCTGAATCCAGGTTTTTTATCACAATCAATAAAAGACACACACTATCCACTGCGGTGTAGTGGTCGAATACAACAGAGCTTGGCTTGACGACAGCTGGAAAAATCCACCTTTTGTGGTCCCCTGGTCAACAAAAGTTTTTTTTTTTTATGTTTCCCATTTTGGGATGCGGTGTGTCTGTTTGCTTTATGTCGAGTGTATATCAAACGGGTATGGCAGGGGTCAGCTCCGCAGCGCGATTACGATTTCAACGACTCACGATTTCAATGAGTCGTTTTCATAATCAAGGGGTTATGATCTAGCCTAGAACTCTAGACACCCCCTAGTGGCAGCACATTTATTTGGCAGCTAGGTAGGTCTAGCACGGCTCCATCGGCTTTTTGGTGCTGGAAACACCAAGTATGTCAGACCAATCACAGCGTGAGGGGCGGAGTCGAAAGCCAGGCTACCATGACGACAGAGATGCGACGGTTCCGTGTTAGAGGTAAACAATGGCTGCTGCTGCTGGCGAACGGTTGTCTTTCGAGTCGGCTTTGGCCGCGACTCTTCAAGAGTCTTTGAGAAAAGAACAAAGAACGGCACTGAAGTCTTTCCTCAAAAAGAAATATGTATTCTGAGTTTTGATTAATTACGTAGTCAGAGCCGTCGCTCTGACTACGTCACCTTCTTCGTTGCTCTGATTGGTTGTAGCGCTATCCTATTGCGTGCAGAGGGAACTTGAAAGACAACCGTTTATCCCGCCCACACTGCCAATGGAGCTGAGCCAGACCTTACATCTTTCTGATGTGGGTCTGGCTTGCCAGGCTAGTTATGATCTAGTATAACGTAGAAATGTAAATGTTATAGTGCTTTGTATCCAGAAGAACCGCAGCACCCCCCGTTTACTTTTAGTTGTTTACAGGCCAGTCTTGGCCTCTCCAATATGGCGACGATGTTGACATATCGCAGCAACGGGCCGAAGCAGTCAATGCGGCGTCTACTGTATGTATATTTGTCTATGGGTTAGCACCATGGGAAAGGACCCGGTGCGATTGTTTGTCTGAGCCCGGGGAAGCAGGTTAATCTAGAGCAGATGGTCTTGAAGCTACAGGGCACAGCCACCCGCCCAGACAAGAACTCATTTGCAACAAACACATCCGACCCCCCCCCAACCGCCGAGTACAAAAACGAATGTGTGCGTGCGTGTGTCCTTTTATATCTTCCATGAGGATAAATACTATAAATAATTGAGTCACAAATCCTGGAGGACATATCGTAGCATATGCTGATGTTCGCATAGTGCTTCGCTGGAAACAATGAAGTGGACTGGAGTGGTCTGTTTGTTCTGTTCCCTCCACCAACTGGCCCTGCCTCCATGAAGCATGAAGGCGCTCGCTTTTTGCATGACAATTTGCCTTCACGCTACGGACTGGAGAATCATCTCATCTCCTCCCTCATGTGATTTCCACGGGACTTTGAACACACTGCATTCACATCCTGCAGAAGCCTGCATCTCGCTTTAAGGTCTATGCCCCTCCCTTATTTTCTCTCTCTGTCTCTCTCTCTCTCTCTCTCTCTCTCTCTCTCTCTCTCTCTCTCTCTCTCTCTCTCTCTCTCTCTCTCTCTCTCTCTCTCTCTCCCTTTCCTCGCTCTCTCTCTCCCTCTTGCTCCCTTCCTCTCTCACGCTCTCTTTCTCTTCCTCTCTCTCTGCCCCCCCCCTTCCCTCTCTCCCCCCATCTCTCCCCCTCTCATGCTCTCTTTCTCTTCCTCTCTATCCCCCCGCTTCCCTCTCTCCCCCCATCTCTCCCTCTCTCACGCTCTCTTTCTCTCTCTCTCCACCTCTCTCTCTCCTCATATCTAATTTCAAATGGAGATAAAGATTTGAAAGGCCTTTATGATGATTTTCCACGGCCCGCGCCGGCCTGAAATGACATCACACACTCGGCCAGCTTGCCCCCTTCAGACGATGGAAATGGCCTCGCAAACTCATCAGCCAACTCATCAATGACAGAGTCACACTCACTAAGCCTTGAACCGGACACGATGGCACATCGGACCAGTCTCTCACACACACACACACACACACACACACACATACATACACTGAGTGGACCTTGGACCGTTTGATGCAGTCTACATGATGGTATTGTGTCTAAATGCAAATGAGTATTTAAGGTCATCTGTTTTTCAAAGGATATCTGCCCACCACGACATCGGTTATCAGATGGCGAGGTCCAAAGGTTATTCTTGAAAAATAGCCAAACATATCACAGCCATCTGTAAATGAGGTACACATGTGCAATTATTAATATTAGGGTTTTTTTTGTGCGTGTGTGTGTGTGTGTGTGTGTGTGTGTGTGTGTGTGTGTGTGTGTGTGCGCGCGCGTACATGTGTTTACACTTGTGCCCTGAGGGCAGTGATGCAACCAACAGTAACTGTTTCTGTTTGTGAGATTTGTCTGTGTCATTATGCCATGTCTCAAGCACGTGTGTATCTGTGCGCGGCCGTCTGTCAGATAACTGTGTTATTCTGGACCCAGAGGGCAGCAGAACTGCCGGTGTAGAAAACTGACCCCAGCCCCCCCCCCCCAAGCTAATAACACACACAGTCAAGGGCTCTTTCCAGGAGGATGGCTAAAAGTTGTGTTGCATTGTGGGTAAATGTGCTTGTCTGCCATGTCTGGACAAGACTGATAAGGCGACAGAGGCTGGCGCAGGATCAGGATCGGTTCGTTCCTCTTTTTCCACTTGTCTTTCTCCGTCTCTCTCTCTTTCTCTCACCCTCCCTCATTATCAGGTTTCGGCTCACCATTTTTCAACGCCTCTCCCGCTGCCTCGTCTGCTCCCTGCCTCTGCTTTCCAATGGAGGCGGTGTCTCTCACATTCATTTAGGTGTGAGCTATTCCTGCCTCAAACCATTCTCACACAGGACCTTTCCCCCTCTGACTTGTCATCTAACCGTCTTCCTCACATATCATGCATGAACTCTCTCTCTCTCTCTCTCTCTCTCTCTCTCTCTCTCTCTCTCTCTCTCTCTCTCTCTCTCTCTAATTCTCTGACAATGGGATTGTCCCACTCTTTCCGAAGTTTGAAATACCCAGCTGTCATCTCCTGCTCTAGATATCCTCAAGCCTCTTTTTCCCTTTCCCACTTATTTCCCCTCCTCCCATGTTGTCATCCTGTCAGCCAATAGACATTTCTATGAGGCCAGGGTGGCAACAGAGCTTAATGGGTCGTGGTGGGGTGGAGGGAATGGGGATGAACTGCATGATAAAAGGCCACTTTAAAAGGAGAACACCATTTGTACATTGGTTTGCATGAGATGGTTGCTCGAGGTCAAACACGTTATTGCATGCATAACCTCTTATTGGCCGATATGATCACCACCCGGTACCTGCTGATTAAGCCTTGATGCGACACACTTGTTCTCCACTTATTGAAACTGCTATTAAAACAATGTTTTAAAGGCGGGAGGGGGTTTGGGGAAGCCTGATTTGCTAATGTCTGGCTCTTGGAGGACACTAGATACCGTCTTCCTAGTTCAGCCTCTGCATGTTGATCAAACAGGCTCTTGAGGATACAGTTAACATCCCAGCATGCATGTGCTTTACAAACGCTATATCTTACATATGAAGGAGGCATGCGTCATCCCCAACAGCAAATAACCACTGTCACCGTATCGTATGAACGGAGCAAACACGGCGTTGACGCTTCGAGGCACCAGGTACTGAGACCATTTCAGCCGCTATAGCGTTAAACCAGCGGCTGTGTAACCAGATGGGTCACAGAATGCACGAACAGCATGAGTGGAAGGTGTGATGGCTCTCTCGGTCACATGATCCTCGCTGCTCGCTCCGTGTCATTGCCACTCGCACACTGTGATGACACGGCGAGGTCTCGTGGCATTGGCAAGTCGTAATTAAACCGAGGGGCTGACTCCAGCCGATGCTCCGCTGCTCCATTACAATTTGCCTTCTCCTTTAATTGCTTTTCTACCCCCCTATTCCCAGCTCACGGCCCTGCGCCCCCATCTATTAGCAATCTATTCAATTCCATAAGGGGAGAAATTGCTCAACACAAATATCAGAGCGAGGATAGCATGCGGCACGCAGTGTTTCCCCTACATGCATCCAGCAGTGGCGCCACTGCAATCAGCCACGCAAAAAGATTAGAAAAACAATTTAGAATTAGAAATTGTGTTGGCCGCCCAAAATGCCATTTGTTTTATTTAAAAACATATATATCATAGATGGACCCCCCCCTCAATTGTTACATTTTTATTAGTCATTGGAGAAATATTAAAAATACTGACAGCAAAATACTGACTGCTATGGAAGGCTATTCCAGGCAGAGAAGTGATATCCAATAGGATCAAAGGGCTGGGAGCTCATTCAGTGCATTAATTTATCATATTGGATGACTCTCAAACCATTCGCAAACTAATTATGAGTCATTTTACATTGAGCAGTCCATCAAATAAGAAAAAAAAAAAAAAGACGAAGGGAAATTATTCAGCCAAAAAAAGCAGCTGTCATCCTAGCACTGAACAGAGGTAACCCCATCTCTTTCTTCAGAGACAATGTAATATCAAACAGTGTCGTACACCTCAAAGATGAGGCTTTTAAGAGACTCAATATAGTCTTCAGAGAGGACCACAGCCGCCTTTTATAACAGTACATGTGCCATTTTGGACGCCATTATTCGAACAGTCATACAATCCAGTAAGTAGTGCATAGAATTATTAAGCATAGGTGGCCCCAGTGGGACTCAAACCCATAACCCTGGCAGTGTTAATGCCATGCTCACCATAAAGTCGGTAGAGGAGAGAGAAGGGGCGAGGTCTTACACCAGCGTAACAGTGGGTCTAGTGTCATTACATAAGGTTGCTGGCAGGCCTAGAGGAAGAGCTTAGGAGCCAACAGTCCTGCAGAGCACTGGGCACAGCTTCTGTCTCTCTCTCTCCCTCTCCCTCTCTCTCTCTCTCTCCCTCTTTCTTTTGATGGACAGGATTCCTGCATGTGACAAATATACACATATAACTTCTTGGTTCACACAGGGTGAATTTTCTGTGTGTATTTCGATCATCTTCCCTTTTTCTATTCTTAACTCTGGCTCGTCTTCCTCCCTCTCTCTCTCCCTTTGTCCGCTCTCCCATAGAAAGGCTCCCTACTGTAACTGCCCACTGCAGTGAAAGGCAGACGGAGAGTGGTGTATGTGAGTCTTTGTATGTCGCCACAGAGAGTATAATCTGCTTGATGTTCTGCCACTGTCGCTGCCCACACTGGTGATGAATGGCGCATTGTTAGAAAGAAGCCATACTGTAACATACACATGCCTTCAATTCATTATTTTGAAATCAATGTGGAGGTATTTACACCAGGACAAGCGCACAGGGGAAAAACAATGTAAATCGTTAACCATTCTTCAATAAACAAAATCGTTTTTGAGAGATTCTTTCTCAAAAAGAAAAATCAGACGTTCTCCCCGTCACCGACCCAGGAATGTTTTTTTTCCGAATCAACCGCCACCTTATCTGACCACTGGCGTCCCTCCTGCCCCGCCATCTTATGTTCATCATAGCATGAAAATTGAAAACCCCTCAGCTGTATCCCCTCGGCAACAGTGGAGTGGATTGGAGTGGAAAAGCAAGCAAGTCAACAAATGAAGAAATAAAGAAATAAACGTTCACGGTCTACAATGTGGACGCTTTATGAAGAGGGGGCTTAAGTGTGGCGGTCTTCAATCAACCATTCAACCATTCATGCTGTCAGCTACAGTGTACACGCGGCGGGCTGAGTATGCAAATTGTCCGCAGGACGAGGAAGTGTTATCATCGATGAATGACAGGGTGGGTACTTCCTTGAGCCCGCTGTTAGTTGGTAGTAGAGTACACACTGGTGGTGGTGCAGGGTTTTTCCTCTTCGTTCCCCGGGGCCACAGTTCCCGACACATAAGTGTGCATGCTAATCACTTTCATGGCTGCTAAATATAATGATGAATTAATAACAGGACAGCATTAATAAAGTGCTTAACGTGGCTTGTGATGCTGCGGCACTCAAGCTATTGAAGTGAACACGGAAATTACTTATTGGCACTTTAAATTAAGCTGTGTGAAAAGATTTTAAAAAGATCTACAAGTCATTTTTACATCTCTTCTGTGTGAAAAAGGCAGTCATTGCTTTGCACTCAACACTGCTGACAGTGGGAAGGTGAGAGCTGGCATGATTACAGGTGTAGAGGGAATGGGAGTGGAGGTGACAGGGCTGATACGGTCCCAGGGGGTGGTAAAGGTGGTAAAGAGACTGAAATGGTCACAGGGACCGAGGATTGGGGGGATGGAGTGTGTGTGTGTGTGTGTGTGTGTGTGTGTGTGTGGGTGTGTGTGTGTGGCGGGGGTGGATGGAGGGGGTTGGTGGTGGAGAGTAGGAAGGTGGGGAGACAGAAATAGCTCTGTGTGGCCACGGTGCTCACCTTTATTTTCCATGTTCCAATATAGCAACCCACACACACGTCCCTTTTGATAGGGACACAAAAAACCCAAGTTGACAATATCAACACAATATAATTTAACAAGAACTGCATCTCTATCTGCTCTATGTGCCTCAGCCGCAGTTCTCTGCACATTCTCTGCAAACAAGTATTCTACCTAGCAGCATATTCTTTACCTGGTTATTATACCATGGCCCGGGTGAATACTCGATTCTGATTGGCTGGAGAGGTGTTGATTAACTTTGATAACTGCACGGCTATGACGTGATCATAACATAAGCAGTCTTATCAATAGTCTAAAAATGTATGCGCTAAACGAAACGTTAATAAATGTCAACTTTGACCGGACTCGGATGGGACAACGTTTAGAAAGCTTTCCTATTGCCAGGTCGTTACTATGATCATCTCTATTTACCTGAGTAATAAGGTAACATTTCCATGTCGTTACTAAGATCATCTCTATTTACCGGAGTAATAAGGTAACGTTTCCATGTCGTTACTAAGGTCGTCTCTATTTACTGGAGTAATAAGGTAACGTTGCCATGTCATTACTAAGGTCGTCTCTATTTACTGGAGTAATAAGGTAACGTTGCCATGTCATTACTAAGGTCGTCTCTATTTACCAGAGTAATAAGGTAACGTTGCCATGTCTTTACTAAGGTCGTCTCTATTTACTGGAGTAATAAGGTAACGTTGCCAGGTCGTTACTAAGATTGTCTCTATTTACTGAAGTGATAAGGTAACGTTTCCATGTCGTTACTAAGATTGTCTCTATTTACTGGAGTAATAAGGTAACGTTGCCAGGTCGTTACTAAGATTGTCTCTATTTACTGAAGTGATAAGGTAACGTTTCCATGTCGTTACTAAGATTGTCTCTATTTACCAGAGTAATAAGGTAACGTTGCCATGTCGTTACTAAGGTCGTCTCTATTTACTGGAGTAATAAGGTAACGTTGCCATGTCATTACTAAGGTCGTCTCTATTTACTGGAGTAATAAAGTAACGTTGCCATATCGTTACTAAGGTCGTCTCTATTTACTGGAGTACTAAGGTAACGTTGCCATGTCGTTACTAAGGTTGTCTCTATTTACTGGAGTAATAAGGTAACGTCTGCATTCCATATGAATCTCATGTTAACTGATCGCATTCCAGGCATTAGTCAGACCCATACATTTCTCCAGCCATTTGCCGTTTGTTTCCAGGAACACAAAAAGTAGTGCGAGCTAAACGTTGTAATTTTGAGACAGAATTACCCCAAAATATGAATCCACACCTTTATATTTTAATGATTCACAAGTGGCCATGGTATAAGAGGGATAATCCACTCCGAGGTGTGCATGTATCAAAAAATAATGCACTTTGCGGAGGCAAACCCCCTTGGCGTGAATTATTTTTCGATACATGCACACTTTGTGGATTATCCCTTACTTAGCATATATTAGGGAAAAAAACTCACCAATTAAACACACACACACAAACACACACACTGAGAGTAGATCATAAGGGAGTCGAGAGCGGGTGGAGATCTCCCTGAGGGCTGTCCTATGGCAGCATAAGATAGAGGGGAGAGCAGGGCAGTGACAGGAATGCCATTTTCCAGGCGCAAGAGCTATTAATCCCTCCGAGGGGGCGCTGTGGCCATGGCGAGCCCCCCTGTTTAACACCAGCTTTAAAGTCAAGGATGGCTCAACGCTAAAGCCAAGACCAATGTGAGTTAGAGCTTGTGTGTGTGTGTGTGTGTGCGTGTGGGTGTATTTGAGAAGAGAAATGAGAAGGCAGAGGAGGTAGAGCAAGGCAGTTAGTTGTCCTGATGCACCTGATTCAAGATGCCACTTGCCACTGTTAAGAGAGACCATTATCACTGAAACAATGCACTAAGCGATCTGTACGTACACCTTGCTGACCCAGAGCCAGGGCAATGGGGAATACAAAGGGAGGGAGAGAGCTCTAGAGACATAGGGGAGGTGGATGAGCGATGGAAAGGGAGGGAGAAAGAGAGAGTTGGTGCAGTGCCATCCAATGAGGTTTTACAGCCTGAGAAGAGTGATGGTTTGCATGGAGTGAATAATAGGCAAAGCAGAAAAACAAACGGCTTATTTTCCCCTGTGTGACAACTTAAGCAGAAAATACCCACTTATTGTTTAGCCTCGCAGAGCCAGCCTTCCCATATGGACAGGCTAGGAAACAGCGGTGATTAACTGTGTTAAAGGGATGTTCCACCAGCACAGCCACGTTTTTATTAACTCATAGTGTCATCATAGTGTCCCAAGCTGTCCAAATGTACCCAAAAACCAAACAAAACACTCAGAATAAGTAAGTAACTTAGAATAAGTAAGTAAGCATACTATTGTCAATTTACCACAACGTCCATGTTGCATCGGACTTTAAGAGAGATGCAGATATAAGCTTGGCTACTTTTAAGTTTTGTATTTTATATTTCTCGACCTGTGGACTATGTGGACTGCCATCACATTAACATGTAACTATTGAGTGTTGTAAAACAGTGGTTAACTGTAATGGAGCCCAACATATTACATAAAAGTATGCATGTCCGTATTTGCATTTCAATAATAATAATAAAGTAACAAATAAAAAAACCACAAGCTTTGTATCAAGACTAGAGATGGGCATAGATTAAAATATTTAATATAGATTAATCTAGACTAATCTTGAAATTAATCTAGGTTAATCTAGATTAACGTGGCTCCTTTGAATGATGTCGAAGGTGTCCATAATATGTGTTTGCTGCCTAAATAATGACTTATATTGCCTAAATAATGACTTATATTACCTAAATAATGACTTATATTACCTAAATGAGGGGGGGGGGGGGGGGGGGGGGTGGGGGGTGCTACCGGAGCTTTTTGTTGAACGGGAGCTGCTACCGGAGCCTTCAGTTGCCGAATTGTTGAGCGGGGGAGGGGGGGGGGGGGGGGGGGGGGGGGGGTGCTACCGGAGGATTTCGGTTTGCGATAATATCGGCGATAAAAATATTATCGCCGATAAAAATCTCGCGTTATCGCAGCCGATAACGCCGTTATCGGCCCATCACTAATCAAGACACAATTGTATTTGCCATAGTTGCCTGTCATATCATACAGAAAGCCTGGAGAGAAAAGAAAGTTCAACATGGTGTTTAAACTCTTGTGCTTTAAAACACATTTGCTAACCTTAAACCTATTTGCAAACTTCTTGTATGCAAGCATTGCCACTTTATTCATTGAATGAGACGAGTAAACTAAGTAAACTGAAAATAGTCTTTTAGTAATGGTAATACTGCATTTATAAATACAGCGGTAAAACTTTGTCGAACGTCCATGCAGCGATACTTTATTACTTGGATGAGAGAAGCTAAACAGCAGGACTCGCTGTTGCACACTTGCCTGCTGTCGTTTCCGCTGTAAGATTTACTCTTCTGTGTATTCTGGCTCAAATACATATCCCTCATTCCTTCCACTCAGTAAGACTTGGCTGAAGTTATAGTACTCATTTATTTGATCCGTAAATTGGATTGCTAGCAGCCATTGTAATATCTTGTGCAGCTCTTCAGGCTATCAACAACAAGACAACTAAATCTCACAGAGCCAAACTCCAAGCTGATTGGCCAGGGTGACGTGGCCAGGAGAGGAGGGCACTGAGAAAGTGTTTTTTTTCCGGCAAAAAGCCGGTACACTCTGGGGAAGGCAAATAGCCGTAGTTTGATTCACAGAACGCATTTCCAAGATGCTTCACCATTTGTAGGCGTCTTGTGCGGCAAACTAGAGACCATTAAAAAGTCGTAAATCGGTGGAACGTCCCTTTAAGAACAGCCTCCTTATCAGGAAGAGGTCTGGCTTGACACGCAAGCGCAACCAATCACTCACGGACCGTACGCCGGGAGCAGTACTTCTAGACAAAACAGACATGTGGCGAAACAAGTGTGATTCAAAGTGTGACTTTAATTGCACACTTGACTTAACAAATTGCTCAGTGGTCAGCGTTCAGAACGGGCCACATGTTGACGTAGTGAAGGGAAGAGGCAGAGACTGTATATTGTTGGATAAATACTTCCCAACTCTTGAAAAAAACTGAACTTTCAGCTTTTAAACAGTTGTGAACCAGGGGGCTTAAGTATTGATTACCAATGAAACGCTATTAGAGGATTTAGATAAAGAACTGTGGAGCAGCCAAGTATGGATCATTAAGCTATTGATTAAAAGTCCCAAGCCAGTGTGTGTGTGTGTGTGTGTGTGTGTCTTTCTCCCACGCCAGAAGGCATTGCACAACCCTGCAGTTGGCTGAGCTCGCTAAGGTACCACCAACATGAGTATAATTACTTCCAAAAGCCAGAATTCAAATGAGATGCTTACATTTTGAGGTGTGTGGCCAAGTTATTCACCCCACCTCTCCCGTCCCCTCGATAATGAGCTGTGGCAGATGGACACACCTTCAGCCACAGGCTCACCCTCCCCCCCCGCCGAGGTGTAAGACGGAGCGGTTCAGGCGTTGCTTTGGGACGACAGCCATCAGGCTTCACAACAGTGAAGCCTGATGGCTGTCGTCCCAAAGCAATGACAGCCATCAGGCTTTACAACAGTGCCTGAGACCCTCAGCTGATGCCTGGTTGTTATTCCCTAGTTGGTATTCCCTAGTTGCCCCCCCCCCCCCCCCCCCCCCCCCAAGGACTACACACTTTATACTTGACTTGTATACGTCACCCGGACATTTTTTTATTTAATGTACCTACTTTGGACACTTTAACCCATACACGCAAAATGTGTTGTTCTTGTTCATTTTATGTAATTGCAATAAGGTGGGCACCAGGTGGGGAGGGGGCTTTTGTATGAAGGTATATTTGGTGCAAAAGTCACGAGCACATTTAACTACAGATTTCGCATGCGCACACTAAAGTCACAAACGTGTAACTGTAAATTTGAAGTTGTATTTTTTTTTTCTATACCTTGTTAACACAAATCTTTGTTACGGGTTCACAAATCCTTGTTACGGGTTCACAAATCCTTGTTACAGGTACACAAATCCTATCCTGTGCATCACAACTTCCTGGCCTTATGCACTCAAGACTTTTGCCCCAAATGCACTGCAATGATTGGGGCAAAACACATTTGCACATCCGTGTTTCATAATCTGAGAACATGCACAACATTCGTGCATTTGTAAACCGTAAATTTGAAGTTGTACATATTTTCGTTTTACCTTGTTAACACAAAATAGGGCTACGGGTTCACAAATCCGTGTTACAGGTACACAAATCCTATCCTGTGCATCACAACTTGCAAGTGTCATGCCCTCAACACTTTCGCCCCAAATACACTGCAACGATTGGGGCAAAACACATTCGCACATCCGTGTTTCATAATCTGAGAACATGCACAACATTCGTGCATTTGTAAACCCAAATGTGAACTAATGCATCAGAAGTTGTGCATCTGTGAAATATTTTCTCATTATAAAATGGTATTAGATCGCTGTGGTCATTGAGCATTTTCTTGCACAACTACAAGTCAATTGATACAAGTGTTCGAATCTGCTTCTACGAGTTTGCAGCTGTTGTTTTCCGTACGGATACTTTTGCACCATATACACCACCTAGCGAGGTGCAAAACGGAGTTGTACTTGTGCACGCCGAGCGAATCGATCGAAAAGAAAACAAGGCGGCCGGATCTGAATCCGTGTATCATTCGTTCTTTACATATTCAATTGAGAATCCAAAATCGGAAAATGAAAAAGCAATTTGTTATTTCCTTATTCGTTTATGAATCTGATACCAAAAAACAAATAACGGTTTGTTTTTCGTACTTTCGATTTTATGCTCTGATCAAAAATAGGAAATTAAAAAACGGGGCCACGGGGGTCAGGGTACTAAAGTATAATCCGTTTTTCTGTCAAAACCAAAATACGAAAAAACGGAAACAGTGCCCTCTTTTCCTTTTTTCGTTTTAAACCAAACACGGAAAAACGGTTTTTGCTCTCAGCGTCAAAAAACGAAAAAACGAAAAAAACAAAATCAAATAACGACCCAAATTTGGTTTTTGCAAATTCCTTTTTTCGTTTTTTGGTTTTCATTTATTAATATGAGGGCGGACAGACCGGAAGCGGAAGTGACCTGTAGCAACTTCAAAATAAAAGTAGTGTGCTAACTGGCTATCATGCATAGCCTAATAAAGTAAAAAAAAAAACTAAAAAAAAAACTTATTATCATACGCTATTATAGGCTACCGTTCTCTTTCTACACCCATGTATCGTTCACATTTATTTTAGTCAAGTGAAACTATAACAGCTGGTTGTTAGGGAGAATGTGATACATAATTATTATTATTTTAGCTGAGTGTGTGAATGCACATTGTGGAAAACTTTTACCCGAATTACATTCCCTGCCTAAACATAGAGCATCTATAAAGTCACCAGCAGAGTTCCCCATCACGCACAATCAAGAAGAGCCTACTTACACTGACGTAAGCCGTCTGTGTCCGTGTATATGTCTGATTTGGCCATCAGGCAACTGTAATTCCACAGTACTGGGTTGTCAGCTGCCTAAGTTATTTTATATCCGATTGATGTGAATGTGTCACACAAGGAAATCATGACATGCAAAGGATATGCAGCTAAAAAACAATAAATTAGCTACTTTATCAGTTCTTATGTAAATCTAATGATTACGTTTTTTTAATTCTCCTACATTTTCACAAGACAAGGGTTATTGTGTTTTGATTTATTAGAAAAAGTATTAATGCTATACTATTGATTTAAATTAAGTCTATAACACAACAAAATGTGGAATAAATGAAGGGCTCTGAATACTTTTTAGATGCGCTGTATTTACACATGATTTACTTTACATATTTCACCACGTCAGTCTTGACTGTGCGTGATGGGGACCTCTGCTGGTGACAATAGATGTTCTTTGTTTAGACAGGGAATGTAATTCGGGTAAAAGTTTTCCACAATGTGCATTCACACACTCAGCTAAAATAACAATAATTATGTATCACATTCTCCCAAACAACCAGCTGTTATAGTTTCACTTGACTAAAATAAATGTGAACCATACATGGGTGTAGAAAGAGAACGGTAGCCTATAATCAGTGTTGGGTAGTAACGGTTATTAGTAACGCTGTTACTTTTTTCAGTAACGCGTAAGGTAACGCGTTGTTTTTTAAAATTCAGTAACTCCGTTCCCATTACCAAACGCTGCGTTACTCAGTTCCTTTTGGTGAGGTTTTACAACGGCACACAGTTCCCGATCAATAAAGCCGGACTGTCCGGTTTTTCAATGCCCTGTCTGGCGTCCGGTGCAGCATCAAGCCAGACGCGTATTTGTCCTCCTTTTTGAGACACCCCCGCCGGTCACAGGTCCGCCCGCCGGTCGTAGGTCCGCGGTGTGTTACTATTGCGCGCTGAGTTACTGAGTTACTTTTTTAAAACTTTTTTACAAACTAACTAGTAACTGTAACTAGTTACTATTTTTCAGTAACTAGCACAACACTGCCTATAATAGTGTATGATAATACTTTTTTAAAAACTTTATTATGCATGATAACAAGTTAGCACGCTACTTTTATTTTGAAGTTGCTACAGGTCACTTCCGCTTCCGGTCTGTCCGCCGTCATATTAATGAATGAGAACCAAAAAACGAAACAAGGAATTTGCAAAAACCAAATTTGGGTCGTTATTTGATTTTGTTTTTTTCGTTTTTTCGTTTTTTGATGCCGAGAGCAAAAACCGTTTTTCCGTTTTTGGTTTAAAACGAAAAAAGGAAAAGAGGGCACTGTTTCCGTTTTTTCGTATTTTGGTTTTGACAGAAAAACGGATTATACTTTAGTACCCTGACCCACGGGCCGAACTTGATTTTGATATTTAATTTCTCCGATTTGTGTCACCAGGAAGTTATTGACTTCTTTGTGTGTTGCACTTGATAAGCTTGCAGCAAATTCGTCAACAGTTAAGTGTGAAAGAAAGCCTGAAAAAACAGAATCACGCAGTTATTGTAAGTCAATGAATCAGTATTATTTGGATTAATTTGGTATCGACACCATGGCCGCACTGGAACCATACGTTAATTAAAGACTTATTTGAAACTGGCAAGACGCATGCAGAGATTTCCACCATGCTGCAGCAGATGCATCCAGCGATGCTCTGAAATGAGTGTTGGAAGATTCTGTGTTCAACACGACCATAAGTGAAAAACACATGTATCGGACAAAGAGATGGAGAGGGCTGTGATTGGATCAATATAAGTCAATATAAATATAAGACTTCCTGGTCACACAAATCGGAGAAATTAAATATCAAAATCAAGTTCGGCCCGTGGCCCAGTTTTTTCATTTCCTATTTTTGATCTGACCATAACATCGAAAGTACAAAAAACAAACCGTTATTTGTTTTTTGGTATCAGATTCTTAAACGAATAAGGCAATAACAAATCGTTTTTTCATTTTCCGATTTTGGATTCTCAATTGAATATAAAAAGAACGAATGATACACGGATTGATCTGGATCCTGGATCGCGCCCAGGCATCCCTGCTCATATGGTCCGTGTATGATCCGATCATTTAATTATTCCATTCATTCATCCAAACGAAAAATGAAAAAACGAGTCAATATATCGTTTTTCTGTTTTTTCTTTATGCACCAACAATTGAATAATGGTGTTTGTTTTCCTATTTTCAGCTCAAAATGGAAATTATAATAAACAATGAAACCAAAACGAAATAATAAACACAATTTACTTATTTCTTTATATATCTTCCCGCTCCGCATGCGCAATGTAGCGATGGTCAACCCTGTCTCATCAAAATTACGTTCCCAGGGAACTATTCGGCATTCTCAATTACGTTTGTCTGAAAACGTATTTTGTCCGTGATTACGTTTCATTGAACGTATCGCAAATACGTTCGTTCTCAGCCTATTTTTTGCCATTTATTTACCTATAGGATTATGTTTGGTTGAAACGTATCCCAGATATGTTAAATGTCAACATATAACACATTATTGTCATTAAGGCATATTTCCCTTTCGGGGAACGTTTAATTTAACGTGTTTTGTCCCTGATTACGTCTTGAATCTGAATTGAGCATCTTTTTCGTTATTTATTTACCTCTTGGATAATTTACATTGAATTGAAACGTATCCTCAATAGGCTACGTTAAATATCGATAACACATTTGTCGGGGGGGGGGGGGGGGGTCCAGGTCCGACCCTGGACTGGGAGCACCCCCCCCCCCCCCCCCGGACCGGACCGGCGGCGGGAGGATGGCCGGTCCCATTCCCCCCCGCCGGTCCGGTCCGGGGGGGGGTGGCCGGTCCAGTGGTGGGCCGGTCCAGGACCCTGAATGCTCCTAGTCCGACCCAAATGGATGTACCTGCATTTATACATGACGGGCCGCAGCATGGGCCGCTATACTACAGTATAAATGTATACTCCTGATCATTAACGATACAGCAGTGTTGTGTAGTAGCCATCGCTAAGAAATATGTATGCTTCTTTTCCGAGAAATATCGTAATTTCATTGGATTGTTGCGTCAATTTACACTACAGTTCCCATGAGTGTCAGCGACCGTTGCTATGGTGACGACGCCTGGGCGCGATCCAGGATCCAGATCCGGCCGCCTTGTTTTCTTTTCGATCGATTCGCTCGGCGTGCACAAGTACAACTCCGTTTTGCACCTCGCTAGGTGGTGTATATGGTGCAAAAGTATCCGTACGGAAAACAACAGCTGCAAACTCGTAGAAGCAGATTCGAACACTTGTATCAATTGACTTGTAGTTGTGCAAGAAAATGCTCAATGACCACAGCGATCTAATACCATTTTATAATGAGAAAATATTTCACAGATGCACAACTTCTGATGCATTAGTTCACATTTGGGTTTACAAATGCACGAATGTTGTGCATGTTCTCAGATTATGAAACACGGATGTGCGAATGTGTTTTGCCCCAATCGTTGCAGTGTATTTGGGGCGAAAGTGTTGAGGGCATGACACTTGCAAGTTGTGATGCACAGGATAGGATTTGTGTACCTGTAACACGGATTTGTGAACCCGTAGCCCTATTTTGTGTTAACAAGGTAAAACGAAAATATGTACAACTTCAAATTTACGGTTTACAAATGCACGAATGTTGTGCATGTTCTCAGATTATGAAACACGGATGTGCAAATGTGTTTTGCCCCAATCGTTGCAGTGCATTTGGGGCAAAAGTCTTGAGTGCATAAGGCCAGGAAGTTGTGATGCACAGGATAGGATTTGTGTACCTGTAACAAGGATTTGTGAACCCGTAACAAGGATTTGTGAACCCGTAACAAGGATTTGTGTTAACAAGGTATAGAAAAAAAAAATACAACTTCAAATTTACAGTTACACGTTTGTGACTTTAGTGTGCGCATGCGAAATCTGTAGTTAAATGTGCTCGTGACTTTTGCACCAAATATACCTTCATACTTTTGCTGTGGACAAGAGTTAAGGTCAGTAGTGTGTCGTTTGCTCTTAGAAAGATCAAATAGACACAAGAAAAATAAGTAGTAAACATTTCTGATTCAATCAATGTGATAGCAAAGATGAAGCGAGAGAAGTGTCTTCCAGAACAGCGAGAGAAAGCTATAGAGAGAAAGAGAGCGAGAGAGGTGGAGAGAGTGGTAAAGAGAGAGACAGAGACAGAGACCGAGAGAGAGCGTTGTTTCCGCCGCTCTCGGCCTCACATCAAAGTGTTTCGTTAAAACTGCCTGTCACGAGGCATCGTATTCTTATCCTCTTCCTACGCCCAGAATAGTAAAATGCTGCTCGCTCCGGCTCTGTGCAGAGCCCTCCGACACAGGGACAAAACCACCAGCAATACAGACTGAAACACAGGTTCATGTATGTCTCGCGGAGACAAGGAACACGCCACTATACGCCGACATTAAGGTTAATTGACTACACGGTTTATTTCCCACAGAAAAAAATCAAACAAAAAAAACCAAAACCTTTGAGTCAATTCATTTTTAATTGAATTTGCGAACAGCGTATCAAAGAGATCCATTGTCATTAGGGTGTAGTGTTAAGAGTGTCACACAACGGTGATTAATGCACACTGGCGGAGAATGCATAACCTGATTAAGAAATATTTGAAAGCCCAACAAACTAATGGTGTCCTAATGCAAGTTAAAAATGGATGTGCCCCAGCAGCAGCCAACCTTTCTCTCGGGTGTTAAGTGCAATGCAATCCCATTAAAATACAGAGTAGTGTGATAATAATGGTCATAACAAGCAAAAACACTTTCACACCTGTTTTTAATACAAAGGGAGGTAAAGCCAACTCTAAGGCAGGAGTGGAACCGATGCCAGGACAGATACTGGCAGCACGGCAATGTTGGAGTGTTGAACTGGGTCAACCAGTACAGAATGACACACACACACACATGCACTGCCGTCAACTGGCTGCATTTATAGAATGAGTTTTTAAATAGTTTGAAGGGTGGACGAGGTCGTGTGATGACAGAGCGTTCCCTGAGAGGTTTCACAACCACTCTGCACTGCCTGATCCAACGCCTGCTGATATTCACTACAGTACTACAGTATCTGTATATGGGGGCAGGATAGTCCTGTGGCTAGGGTGTTTGACTACCAGCCATTAAGGTACTGTAGTCAATCCCCCAATATACCCACAGCTGACTACCAGGACAGGCATCCTTGTCGAACCCCGAACTTGTTGATGATATGCATCGGATTTCACTGTAAGTCCCTTTGGATAAAAGTATCTGCTAAATGATAAAATAGTAAATAGGTCCAATGCAAAAGTGGAATGCCATAGTCATTCATTATTACATCTGCATCATACATGAGTTACAAGGCCTAAAGAAAAGTGGAATAACATGAGCCTCAAAGGCTGGTTGGAGTCTAGAAATATCCTCACACGCTGCAAGACCGAGTTGGGTCGGGGAACAGTCACTGTCCATGGTGCTGATCTGAAAGCCATTTCAGCAGTTCCAGCTTGACAAAGAAGGAGCACAGGCTGAAGGCGGCCATTGTAGCTCACAATAGAGATTGTGAGTAGGAGAAACCCGATTGATGAGACCAAGCTCCTGTATGGATGTGGCTATAGTGCTTATTTAGCTATGATCTCATGCAGGTGGAGCATGGAGGGGAATCATTTGAACATATGAGCTTTTATGGTCTTTTATGGCTCTCAGCCCGTTGCACCTCCCCTTCATAAACCAAACAGCCGTGGGCACTAGAAGTGACAGCGGCTGGGGTGAGGAGTTAGATTCCCATTGATTATTGGCTTTTTCTTTATGATTCTTTTCTGACATGTCGGCTACCTTTGAATTACCTTTGAAGCGACACAAACCAACGCACGTAGGAAGTAAAAAATATGACACACAATATACTAATGACAACCCCGCCTGAACGAGGCCTCTGAAACGCATGCACATAGACAATTCATCTACATGTAGGCGCGCACACACACACACACACACACGCGCACCACACACACACACACACACACACACACACACACATATACGCGCACACACATGCACTCACACTCAAACACACTTCATTTTGGATTCAGCCCACACAGAGGGTAGCACTTAGCTTAATTGATTGAGTGATTCAATCAGATAGCAGATATGCATTCATCCAAAGCCTTTCTTCCTCCTCGTTCTCTACTTATAGAGAGCACCCAACAACAACCTGGAACAATGAAACATGTGGTTTCCGCAGGCAAAACCAAGCATGAAATAGGTGAACACTCATTGGCCAATAATATATACAGATATACTGCTTGTGCAGATGCATGTATGCACATGACATATATATGAAATATTGTTTGTAGACATGCAATGTATGTGAGCCTTGGGGAATGCAAATGCTACTGCTAACGTCCATCACGGGTTGATGTGCATATAAAGGAGAACTTGGAGCACATCAATTATGGACCAACTGTCTGACAGAAGAATCCAACAATCTTCAATCACAGATACACAACGCCCCCTGACAGGGTTCAGTGTCAACGGTCGCTATGAGGGTTCATAAATTCACCAAGCGTGTCGGTTTGCTACTGGAAGGTGGGAGGTGTGTTTGAGTAGATGGACAGAACGTGCAATTTGTGCGGGTATATTTATGTGTATATGTGGCTTGCCTGTGTGTGTGTGTGTGTGTGTGTGCCTGTATACAGTATATGTATATATGTGTGACATTGTTAATTGCCAGAGGGGAAGGCATTTCCCCCAAATGATTTGACCAAATTCTCTATTCACATCAAATCCCAATTCTGAATTGTATATACATTCTACATCTACATTCTCCCCAGTGATAGTGCATAAGACTCATGCCAGTTAACGCAGATGCAGAAAGCCTTTGTGAGCCTGAAGAAAAAGACAAGAATGAGGACCTAATTGGCAGCTTATGTTCTCCGTCTCCCTCATTAGAGAGATAATGTCCTGGCTAATTGAGATTTCATAAAGGTGGTATTTGTATATTAGACAAAGAGAGCTAAACATGCAAGATTTGGAGACACATCGTGAGGCCACGAAGAGGACATGAGGGTACCGCTGCTCTCCACCCCCGCCATAAAAAAAGAAGACAATAAGAGAGAAGTGAAGGAAGGGACAGCCCCCCCCCCAGGCACATGCACAGGCACATGCACAGAGACTAGGACGTCAGTTTCGCTCAAGCCTTGTTCAGCAAGTGTCCTTCACTGGTTTTGATGGATGTTTGGACGGACTCTCTTGTACATGAAGCTCTTTATGTAGTATTAGCTTTATGTACAAGACAGTGAGAGGAGGAACTCATGGATAATGCAGCCGCGAGGGTCTTCGACCCCCCCCACAAGCATCAACGAGCAAGACAGCCATATTTGTTTTAATATCTTTGTGTGAAACCATGACAACTCAATGGAAATGCATTCTACATGCAACGTGGGTGGGGAATGCAGAAGTAAAAATAATGCATTGAGATTTCATGGTTTCCGAAGGCTTCCCCAACACCCAATTAACCTATATGGACGGTAGGTGAATAAGGTCTTATTGAGCTGCATCCCCACTTTAATTACCCGGACCCCCTTATTGCTAGGACCCTCCTGCAGCAGCAACGCAATCATACATGGATGAGTAGGCTTTTCCGGATGACCGCCATGGAAAGTAGGCTACATATTACATGCGCGCCGCAATTCCCCAACATGCCAAGTGTATATGATAAAGAGCGAAATTTTCTTTGAGCCATGTAGGTAATTAGAAGAACCTTTACCATGGATCAGGTGGTGTGGGATCAGTTGCTCAGTGGTACCAAAAGGAAACCCAGAGCTGAGAATCTGTCCAGTCTGCAACAGAGCGCTGTTCATTCTTTTCAGCTTGAAAGATTTCCTAACGATTTTAATTGAATTAGCTACAAGAGTGCAACAGTAAAAAGCAGGTCAAAAACTGCATGACCAGCCGAAATCTGGTGTAGGTGCAGCGTACACAGACTAAAATACAGATTAAAAATGACTTGCGATTTGTGTAAATTAGTGGAAACTCTTGTGGACATTTCTTAGCAAAAACAAATACAAAATGAGTATTCACTGAGATTTGGACCGTGTATTCGATTCAAATTTTGGGATATTTCTTGCATCCCTAGGATAGAGGTTCTCTGGATCTCATGTTAATCAAACATCACAGAACGTGTCTCCACGGTGATATGGTGATGACGTGCCCAACTGGCAATGAAAAACCAATGTGGTCCTTGATCCAGGATATACTGTTTATACATCCTGGACTGGCTGTATAAACAGTATCCGAGAATATCAAGTGTTATGCTGCCATCAGTGAGGGAAGCATAACTCTGCCCCTTGTGTGCAACTAGCCGTGAATGCCACAATAAGCCCTTGGTGACAGAGTGGTGATTTTGAGTGATTTAATAAACATTTCCATTCCTATTCGAAAATGTCAGAGAGAGAGAGAGAGAGAATGGCATCGCTCCTGGTTACGCCATGTAATGCATTCGTCTCTGGCATGATACCGAATGGCCTTCAAGGAAGCACTTACACTACTGAACCGCCTCATTTCCCGTTTAGGAGCTCCCAACATGGAGGGCATTGCTTTGTTCCCCCGCCCCCCCAACCTCGTTAAACAGAGACATTACTCTTGAGCAAAGTGGCACAGAACCTATAGCGTTGCAATTTGAAAGGTCGATACGAAGCTGGTTCTAACAAGTTGAATTACTTGTTGAATACTCTTGTCGGTGACGAGGCTGATTTATGGCCCATGTGGGATTGTTAATAACCAGAGTCAGCCGCATCCTGAGTCAGCAGGCAGGCAGGCCTTCCACAGGGACAAGTTGGACTACATCTCACTTCAACTATAAAGCACATCCATAATTTCACAACAAGACAGGAGATTAATTTACATGGTAGGATGGCTGTATATTCAGTAAAGTGTGCCATGCCTGAGGGTCTAATGAAGCTAAAACCCTAGTTAAAGGTCTTTCAAGCGTGACATTGAGCTCTGTACGTGTACGGCCGGGAATTCAATTTTAAACTCGGTCAGCATTTGATCTTGCATCGACGTGGTTGCACCACATTGTGAGTGGCATTTAATTTCCATTCAGGACATGCAAAAAAAAACATACTTGTCCCACTTTACACACGCAAAAATGTGCAAGTGATGATATGCAAGCACTCTTCTGTGCGACATTGAGACATGCACGCAAATAGACTTTCAGCTTCAAAACTTTTTTCAAGATTAAAAAAAGTTACTACGTTTTTAAATGCCTATTGAGGTACTAAATGCCTTTGAATCGCACTCATGAAAGCTTTGCTAAATTGGATGGTGCTACAGAATTGTTCAGCACACACACACACACACACACACACACACACACACACACACACACACACACACACACACACACACACACGCAAAATGATGGCACTTAGTGCCCCCCCAACTGCACTGTTTCTGATCCAGTTTTTACCAGCAGATTTAGTTCACACTGTCCCTGACACACTTGTTTTACTGTGACTATTTACAGGGAGGTGTAACACACGAGACAGATGAACTGACCAATTACATGATCTAGAAAACGCTGGGGGAGGCTAAGTCTGGGGAGAAAAAAGCAGGAAAAAATAGGAGGATTTTGCAAGTGGAGCAGGTTTGCTTGGTTATTTTCCCATTGTCTTCATAGGGGAGACTGTCCTATATGCAGCTTGGAGACATGAGAAGATTAAGAGTAAATCTTATGTTTATCTTCCTTGCCTGCCTGTGTAATCAAATGTGCATGCTCTGCAGGGGACAACATGCATATTATATGCATAATGTACACATGCATACAACCAGAAGACACACACACAAACAAACACACACACCCGACCCCCTGAAACAAGAAGGAATGTCTGATAGTCCGGTAGACTGTGGTCAAGCACAAACCCACAGTGTCTGAAGCGGTCAGGGAGAAAAAGTGCACATCATGCAGAAACTTCTGAAGATAATGACAGGCCTATTCAACACCAACATCTGGGGTCCCTCCTCGTGGAGGACTCGCAGACAGAAACGAACACACACACACACAGCCTTTTGGTTACAGCAGGAAAATGTGTAAGCAAATACTTGCTCAAAACATTTCATATGTATTTATTCCGGCACAATTTTAACCAGTATCCATTTCAGACAAAACTGTTCTCAGGAGGGATAAAAAAAAAAACTCGCTTTCACAACACACAGGAACACCCACCAAACCTCCGCCAGCCAATTCATCAAGCAGCACAATGATACCCTTTTATACCCAGCATATACAAATGCAAATGAGGGACCTGTGAATGTGTGTGTGTGTGTCACCACAGTTAGACATCACAGGAACACCTTTGCAGTCCTGTAACACACTCCTGTAAAAGCAGATCAAAGGTGAGCGACAATGAAGGTCCTCAAGGGTCGCCTAACATGTGGTGACAACTGAAGCGTGCCGTCAATAGGAAGGTTTTGGAGTTTACCACGACCGCCCAATGTAACGACTCAAAGGTGTTCACGTGATTTGCCAAACGCGCACCCTACCCACAATTTATGCAAATACTTGCATGCGCATATGCTCGGGATTATCCCAGGCCTATGGGCATCCGGTGCACCATACTCATGCTGATGGAAGCAGCGGCCGTCATAAATCTGACAATGCAGGTTAAATGTGTGGGTCTGCACCGCAGGTGAGGAGCTCTTCATTTTCTATTATGGCTTCCGTGAAAATCGTGCCCTCAAACTGCCACGGATCGTCTTTCTACAGCCTACTTTATTATCCCTCTCCTTTTGCCTTATTACCTTACTCGTGCGCTGCTGGTTCCTACCACACTTACCAAGGACCATATCCTTCATGATCCCCCCCCCCCCCCCCCCCCCCCAATGAGCCCTCTGTCTATCTCTTTCTCTCGCTTTCCTTCCCCTCCCTCTTTTTCTTTTTCTCTCTAAAGTCTCTATCTCGTGCGCGTCCTCTCTCTCTCTCCCTCTCTCTCACTCTTCCCATGAGCTCTCTCTCTCTCTCGCCATCCCTTCCTTAGCATCCCACGATATATCTCACTTTTATCTAAGTCTCTGCACCATTCTTTGTTCCCACACACACACAGACACACGCAATTTCAGAAACACCCTCCCACGCTTCTCTCTACTCCTATTCTGCGACCTGTATGCACAGTTTAGCATTAATCCGGACTCCATACTTTGTCTTTCTTGTGCTGCCCACTACACGGCCCACTCGTCTCTTTTTCTACCATACTACACCGAACAACAGATTGGGATGCTGAGCTCTTCGTGTCATCTCTCAGCTTCCACCAGTGCTTTAATTTAATCCACCCCCACTCCCAACTTCATCCACGGTTTGAGAATGGCACAATAATCTGACACGAGTACACAGTGACAAAAAATGATCCTCCATATATATTTTGGTTCTCTTTTCTTTTTATCTGTCTGATTCCACCAAAAAGGTTCTCCCCCTCTACTATCTCATGAGGCAGTTACGCCGCCCCCCCCCCTCCTCCTCCCCTCTCTCCCCCCCCCCCCCCCTCCCCTCCTACTTGATGTTCTTCAAACCCCCACTCTGCGCCCCCTGCGGTGGACAACGTGTTCCCGCTCTACCTTGAGCAGCCGTACGGAGGGCAGGAAGGCTGCGTGGCACAGTTTCCTGATGGTCCAGTTGATTGGCCGCGGTGCGTCCAGCTGGCTCATGGTGCCTGCGGTCCCCGGCGCCGCCCCTGGTGCCCGGCGTCTTCGCTCGGCGCCAGGTTCCACAGTGGGGAGGGGGTCTCCAACTCCGGCAAAGGAAAAGCGCCTTGGTCCCAGCGCATGACCATCGACGGGCAACGACAACAGCCAGCGGTGCCCGAGGAAAAAACCTTGATTAGCCCCGCGCAAAAAAAATTAAAAAATACAGCAACAAAAAAAAGAGCGAGAGAGAGAGAGGCTCACACCTGGGCAGCCCTCAACTCACCTCCCACTCCCCAGACCATCCTGCTCCCCGCCTCTCTCAACCGTGTCAGCCCGCAAAAAGATCCAAAGGGTCCACACGGCCACGGTCAATTCTGGCACGCCGCGCGCAAGCATCTGATTCCCCCTTGCTTGCTTCTTCTCGTCGTGGACACAGAAGAAGACGACAAGCCCGTATTTCCCAAAAAAAGGAGGAATGATGGAGAAGAACGAGGAGTGGAGCGGCACAGCAGTGCGCAATGGCACAGAAGGAATAACGCAGTGGAAGAGCGACAGAGGTGGAGAAAACGAAGAGAGAGAGAGACAGGGAGAGAGAGAGAGAGAGAAAGAGAGAGTGAAAGAAAGAGGGAGAGAGAGAAGTGGAGAGGAGAGGAGAAGAGAGCAGTGCAGTGCGGCACACAGTGTAGCACAAAGGAGAGAGGGGAGAGGAGCACCGAGCGCAAAAAACTGAGCAGCACCCTGACAGGCAGCGGCTTAGGGTTTTGAAGGCACGCGCAGCCGTCTTCAAGAGGAGGAAGAGAGAGTTGGAGAGAGATGGAGAGAGAGATAGGGACAGAGAGACAGAGAGAGAGATGGAGAGAGAGTTTGTTAAAAATGGATCAGCTAACAAAACAGATGGAGAGAAACGATGGCCATGAGGAGAAAAGGAGAGCTTGTGCGCAATGGAGAAAGAAGGTAAAGCGTAACAGAGAAAAAAAAATAGAGAGAGACAGAGAGAGAAAGAGAGAGAGAGAGAGAATGCGCAATCAAGCGAGAAGAAGGGGGGAGGAAGAGTGGGAAGAGAAGATGGAGAGGGAGCGTGTCCCCCAGGAGAAGCAGGGAATCAGTCCCACCCGTGTCATTTCACACAGATTCAGCAAGAGCTTCATACTATCACTGTTCAATACTACAATGTTTTTACTTAGATCAGGCATCCTCATATGGGTACACATTTTACGATGTGGTGCCTTAATGCATACAGAAAAACACTCAAATCTGTTCAGGTCCCTCTCTCTCAACTCCCTACCCAATGTTGAGCTCCACGCAAAAGAGACGCACAGGAACACAAGGTGTGTGTGTTTGTGCACTCTACTTATAAACTCCTCAGCACCAAGCCGTGTCAAATCTGTACCTTTAGTTAGGCAACAGTATGCCACTTACTGGCGTGCACTTTAAACATGCACCATATTATGTATGGTGTAGTTTCAGCCTGAAATCCCAATGTCATGTATTTCAAATGAGCTTCTATTCCTGACTCCCACTGATGTTAGGAAGATGCAAAAAAACCAAAACACAAAAATAACAGCGGTGCTATCGAGGTAAGGCGTGATGAAATGCAAGCGAAGGAGGGTAATAGCCTGTTCAGACTGGTTCAGTGTGATGTATTCCTCTGATGCTGAGATCAAAGCACAGAGGGCTCTGAAGCGTTGATGACTAAACAAGATGCTGCCCGTCACATGCATCCTCTCCATTGCGCCCTGTGTGCGAGCACACGCACACATACGCACGCGCACTCACACACACACACACACACACACACACACACACACCCTTCATTCATTCCCTTGGTTAACACAACAAAACCACCTTTTTTCGTGTAATCTATTGACATAATACACCACTAAATTAGGCCTACATTACAATACAATGTGGATTGCATTCAATTGCAGCCCATAATAAAAGTATGTTTCTACCTTTGGGGATCTGAGATGGCCCAGAGGGACATAGTGAAAGAGTGGTTTTATATGACAAATCCCAAGTAAAATGTTTTAAAAATGTAAATGTGTAAATGTAACACACGTGTTTCCATGTGTTAAACATTTCATACTCTTTCTTTTTGTCTTTTTCTAGTGGACGCTTTCCACGCCATCAACGTTTTCCACCACAAAACGCACGCTCTACTTCAAATGCGTATTAACGCGGGAAAACAGTAGCAGTAGCTAAAGTAGCAGCTAAAGTATGGCGACGACGCTGAACTTTTCAGTTGACACTGCAAACTGTCATGTAACCTGAACCAAAAAAAGCAATACAAATACAACATAATCTTACCTGACGTCGAAAAGAGGGACCCGCTTGATAAGCGACGACAGCTGTCCCGTTTTAAGGGATGTCCGACGTTTTGGTGAGTAGGCTAAAAACCGTTAATGCGTATCCGTTCTCCGGCGAACTGTTCAAATGGCCGCCTCGTCCCTTTGTGTAAAACGAGGGATGAAGTGCTATCGAAAAGCACACTAGCTGACTCCTATGGTCGCCATCGTGACTTCATTTTGTGGTTCTTGAAGTTGAAGTTGATGATGAAGTTCACCGAGATCACTACCAAGAAAGTCGGCGTTAAAGCTTAACGCTACGTTTTGCTGCAGGTGTGTTTCGTGTATTGTTCTAGCTTACAAGAAGTGTTGAAATAAAGCCAACACGTGGGAAGTGATTACGGGTATTTTTTTTCTATTTGGGACAATTTCTGACCAAATGCTTTTTCTTGTTCTGACTAAATAAAATAACTGGCAAAATTGCTATCGTTGCGCCACTGATCTTCGCTGCTGCCCCCTAGTGGCAGAGATAAATAGAGCCAATACTGATGGGCTGTCTCATCAATACATCACTGATTTTTGTTTGCTATTTTTTTGCTCATATGGACAGCATAAAAGTGTCAGGTTAGGCCTTTTATTCACCATAAGAACATCCCCACATGCGGTACTGCTGATGGAGACCTGATATTAGGACCCGCTGACTTCATAAGGTCAGTGAGGTTAAATATGTCCTCTAGGAGCGACGCCCTGTGTGTGTCCGTCCTACAGCCGCCCACTGAGGGAGCAGCAGAGAGAGACCTGCTGCCACACAGTCCCCCGCTGTGGGCTACACCGGTGCATGTTCTCCTGCATTGTCTGTATTCTGGCTCTAGATGGCAACCCTCTATTATGCAACTATGCCACCATGTACAGCCTCTGGCGTTCAAGCCTGGTGTAGTTCAGCTCTTATTGTCCTGTCGGCTTGTATGTAAATTACAACTCTCTCTCTCTCTCTGAGAATAGTGTTATCAGTAAGCAAATGTGACAATGCATTTGAATGCATAAAAAGTCTGCACTCGAATGCATACATTTGCATTCAAGTGATTTCTTGAAAATGACATATTTTACCCACTAGGGGGCACCAGTTGATCATGTAAGCGTCGACAGCAGGAAAGCGTTAATCTTCTCTCAGCCCTCACTGATAAACTAATTATCACCACCTTGGAAATGCTTTAGGACATCGTTGGGGAACATGCCAGAGAAACGACCACCTCACACTGATTCATCTCCCCAAGAGGGCAGACCACTTGGCACTTCGTACAGAGGCAAGTCTGAAGGCAATTTATTGCAAGTAACTTGGTGCTCTTGTGCCAAATGTGTGAAGGCAAAACCATTATATATCTACTACAATAACTTACATTTGTTGTGTTTTTTGTATGGATTTTATTTCATACACACATAAGCTAGGGAAAACACAGCGAAAATGTTACACATACATACATACTTACACAATTGAAGTTGGAATAATATGTATATAAATTATAGTATGTCAACATCACCTAAGAAATTGAAAGCAAGAGAGAATGTCAGCATGTGTCGTGCAGGTGAATGTGTCAAAGGGTGCTCGTTGAAAAAAGTGTGTGTGTGTGTGTGTGTGTGTGTGTGTTTGTGTGTGTGTGTGTGTGTGTGTGTGTGTGTGTTCATGCACGCGTGCCTCTGTATAATAAGACTGAGCTGGTGTGCTCTAAAGCCAACTTACTTCTCCGAACATCCGTGCTGCAGGCGAGACCTCTTGACACTGTGACAGCACTGAGGGTAGAAACCCATTTCCACCTGTCACTCACTCACCTCGCTCACACCTCTCCTCCGCCCAGCCGAATTATGCTTATTTAAAACAGGAGACTCCCCACACCCTTGACTCTTAGTGTGTGTCATATAAGCCGCCAGAATGATTGTGTGTATGTGTGTGTGTGTGTGTGTGTGTGTGTGTGTGTGAAAGCAAGACAGAAAGATACAGGTATAGGTGTCGCTGTGCACATCACAGAAGTCTAAAAACAGTTGACATTTATGCGGGAACATGCCGCATGGATGTAAACAGTCTGTGCCGATCCAAATCCCTGCCCAATATATACTGAAGAAATAACGATTATGCCTCAATTAAAGTCACACTTAAACGTAGGAAAATGGCATTTCAATAACTTGGTACCTGCGAAGAGCAGTTCCAAACTGTAGTTGAATCGTTTAGCATCGACTATTAGTTGCTGTTTATCCAAAACAGGTGTTTGTTTGATCAACACACAACCCTTGGAGGGTGGTGTGTGGCAGTGAGTCCTGTTGTGGTACAATTGGGGGGGTTGCCAAGAGCATTTAATGTAACACTCGTGTTTTGTGCTGTTACAACAAAGAGAATCGACTGTAATGTTCTGGTTTTGTGGTTGCTGCTACCGAATCATATATAAACCCAAAATACGCACACATGCACCAACACACAGTGTCTCTGGGGATATTGATGTCTACTGCATAAATGTACTCCAGGGCCCTCATTTATCAGGAGTTGGTAGAAAAGGCCCTAAATCCTATCGTACGCATGAAATTTAGAAAAATACCGGCCATTATATATCCTCACGCTCGTGCCGCTTAGCTCATTACCATACATTTACGCCCATAAATAACCATATATGGCCACAAAACATTCCCTTTAACACCACAGGAAATGTGTGAATGAATATGACAAAATGGAAATAGACGATTAAATTGTTGGATGAATTGGAAGAGTGAACAGGAAAATCCAAAGAATAAATCAAGAAAATAAATGTATCACAGTGAAATATACGCTCTTGTGACAGACATTTAATCAAAGTAGAGGACACATCTTGGTACACTTTCTGCCATGCTCTCTTCTAAAACGAATAATGTGGCATGGGAGCGAGCGTCCCTCTACCCCACACAGTAGCCCATCAGAGGTTACAAGTATTTTGATCTAAAATCAAGCGCTGTAAAAGAGTGTGAATGCCGAACTGGTGGGGCTGAGGCTGACCGAGTCCTCTAGAGATGCGCATCGCCAGGGTCATAGTCGAGTGCATTTCTGTTTACGTAATTGAATTCATTGTCAGATTGTGATTTCAGTCCATCACTCCTATGATGTTTGGAAATGTTGAATTGGAAGTCGCTCTTTATATCGGTTCAGACCAATATGAGAGACAACAGACACAACAGACTCTGTTGCTGTGCAGCGGTCCCATGCCACATTATTAGTTAAGAGAGCATGGCAGAAAGTGTACCAAGAAGTGTCCTCTACTTCGATTTAACTTCTGTCACAAGAGCTTATATTTCACTCTGTGATACATTTATTTTCTTGATTCATTCTTTGGATTTTCCTGTTCACTCTTCCAATCCATTCAACAATTTATCATCTATTTCCATTTTGTCATATTCATTCACACATTTCCCGTGGCGTTGAAGGGCATGTTTTGTGACCATATGTGGTCATTTATGGGCGTAAATGTATGATAATGAGCTAAGCGGGCATGAGCATAAGGATTTAAAAAGACGTATTCATCAAGGAGGAAATTCCGCAGCGGTGTACGACAAGCCTAAGAATGCTTGATTAATCACAACATTTTCATGCGCACCTACTTTCTAAATTTCATGCGTACGATAGGATTTAGGACCTTTTCTATGACCTCTTGATAAATGAGGGCCCAGGTGTTTCAAGTTCAGCACTTGTACTGGTTGACAGGAGAGTTATTCTAGAAAAGTGCGGAAGTTCCTCAAATGTATTTTATCACAAGTCGACTGCACAATCGTTTGCAATCGTTCATAGTTGATGCTGTCTTATGGAAAACAGAAATGATCCTTCAGAAATCGGCAGAGGACTCGTGACAATATCAGATGTTCAGCTGGTTGGCAGAGGAGATGCTCTTGAAAATCAAATCAAGTTGCCAAAAATTGCCCCCCTCCCTTTCATGAAGACTAATTTCAGACTGGGAGCGAAAACACTTGATGTGGCAAGCTTCCTCTTTCTCCCTCTGTGTAGTCCTCAATAGTGCATGGGTGCTCTCTGGGTGGAGACAGCTCAATACACACACACACACACATCCATGCCCCCGGCCCCTACTCTCTTTGCCCCCCCCCCCCCCCCCCCCCCCCCCCGAGGAAACAGGAAGGACCTCTGCTTGGGAGGGCTCCTTCTTCCATCTGGAGAGACGCAATGATTTTTCCCCTGATTGATACTTACGAAGTGCACACACACACACACACACACACACACACACACACACGTGTGCATGTCCAAACCCCCTTCCTTTCCCCCCAGCACATAAAAACATAGCTCTGGAAAACTTTGTTGTTCTCAATGAGACACACGACAATCCCCCCCCCCCCCCCCCCCCCCACACACACACACACACACACACACACACACACACACACACGTTGTTTCACTTCATCCTGTCAAAAACCTGCTGGGCACACTTTGTCACCACTACCTGGTCTTGTTGTTCGCAACTCTGGTCAGAGTCAGATTGCGGTTGCCTTGGAAACAATCAATTCTTGTTCCGCTTTGTTGAACTTCTTCAACAGTTAGTGTAAAACGGCTGCCCTTTATAGACTCATCGACGGCGTCCTTTAACGTGCGCCATCCGTCAGCCGTCACCAGGACCATTTAGACCTGGCCTCCATCTTTCACCTCTGTAATGTATCTCCTCGCGTTGACATCCCCGCCTATTGTCCATCCGTCTGTTGTCCGTCCAACAACACACTCACAGAGAACAGGAGAGGAGAGGAAGAGTAATGGAAAGGAGATGAGAGGAGAGGAGAGAAGTGGCAGAGAAGTGCAGAAATGAGAGAAGTGGAGCGAACAGCAAAGGAGAGAAGAGGAGCAGAGAGGAAAGGAGAGGAGATTAAGAGAGAAGAGAGGAGAGGGAAGCAGGGCAGAGGAGATGAGAGCAAAGGGGTGTTGGTGTATGAGAGAAGAAAACAAAATGGCTCACGAGAGAGGCAAGGGGATACAGGACCGAAGGCAGAGGAGCAGACAAAACGAGCGTATAGAGTAGGAAAGGGGGAGAGGGTTGACAGATCGTCTTGGTAGCAGGTCTATTGTGCTGTACAGAGTAATCATTCTACTAACAATTCAAATAATCAGTCTCCTTGGCTTAACCAAAAGACCAATCAGAGACCAGCAATGATACCTCAAGGCCACCTGCTCGATCCAGAAGGAAGGTTGCTTGTTGATTGTAAGAAAGTGAACAGCGAAAGTGGCTGTGAGATAGCAGAAGGTACGGGGACCAGAGATGAAAGACCATTTCAATTGAAAAACTGCCTGAGACAGATTGGGGGGGGGGGGGGGGGGGCTGACATGGATAGAATAGAGACTGGAGAGAAAGAGGCGAACGATACAGATAGGCTTGAAAACAATTACTTTATTTGTTTTATGAAGAATTTGCTCTTGTTTCAAAGTAGTCCGAAGTATGCTTTTCACACTGCATATTCTTAGCCCAGAGCTATCCTTAGCCCCTTTTCATACACACATTGTTAACCCAGGTTATCCTAAGCCCCTACCAGGGCTGTACGATTCACACTGCAGTGCTACTAGCCCTGCGTTAAATGTCCGCTGGAACCGCGTGACCAATGTTTTCATGCTAGAACGACATCATGACAAGAAGTCTGTGATTTGACAACAAAAACGTCACGCAAAGTCGATTGTTAGCTTTAGCCCCATTTCACGCTGGCATCTTTCAGCTCTGTGTTTAGACGATTTTAAGGGGATAACCCCGCAAAGTCGGAGTTAACCCTGAGCAGGGCCAGCTAACCCTGAACTAAAATCAGGGTTAGCCCACTTTGCAATGTGCGAGGTTTGTGCCAGTGTGAAAGCTTTCTTAGCCAGGGGCTAATGGCTCCCTTAGCCTGGGGTTAACAGCTCCTTTAGCCTGGGGTTAACAGCTCCTTTAGCCTGGGGTTAACTGCTCACACCAAGCTCAAGCCAGGCATTTGGATCGGCTACAAGATTGACGTAAAACACTTACGCAGCTCTTCTTGTGAGAAGATGAGAACGAGCGGTTCTTGTGAGATGCCACCTGCATACTATATTAACAGCATCAAGTGAATATTGTTGACCTTTAGCCACAGAGCGGCATGGAGCTATTTCTGGCATTTATTGACTCGAATTTGAATCCTTATTTTCACATAGACGTAACTGTGCTTGCCTGAGGTTTCCAATGCTAATCAAAATAGCCTAACAGGATTGTTTATCCTGTAGAATCGGCTACTACTGGATGTTAAAAAGCTCATCCAGCTCTGCTGCAAAGTGTTAACATAATGATGTCACGCATCATAATTAAGGCTAAGTACTGCAATCATTGCTCTCAGTGAAATGACATTCACTGAAACTAAACTAATGTTTTGGTAACATGCTAAAACTGCACTGCAGTTTTAATAGGGAATCATTGCCATTTTTCACATCAGGTGTGGTGTGAAGATTAACAACGAAGGTTACAAAAAACATAATAATAATAATAATCGTGTGGTTCTTACACATGGTGTGTGTTCAGCGTTGTATGGAGACATTTGGTGTCGTACTTTCTGTATGCGGCACGTTTTTCGACAGTTTAAAAACTATTTTTATCAAAGCGCCTCCGTGCTGAGGAGGGCATGAGCGGCACGCAGCGTGACATAATTACGGAGATTCTGGTCACATAATTGGACCTGAATAATGCATGAGCGCTAGTCACAACCCTTGGCGGAGGAAACCTGACGCGTTCAAACGCTAGGTAGCCCACTGTGTGCTGTGCAACCGCATGTAGCTAGCACCACCCGAGTGATTTACCAAATTAAACACTGTGTCTCAAGTCGGCTGTACAACACAAATATAATGTTCCCCATTTGTCTGATCTGATTATGGGTGGTGGGGGGTGCGAAGAGTATGCATTGATGAACAACACACGTTTTTATACAGTAGCGCTTGGGTACTCGGGCGTAGGTCTTTTGAGGCAAAACATGTTGATGAAGAAAAATGTCGTAATGTGTGCCATTAAGTGTACCCTGTATTGCTGTATTTATGATAAACAATGCAGCTACCCCATAGACAATTTCTGATTTATGTATTTACTGTCCACATTACTTTGTATTCATGTGTGGCACGGGAATACAAATAAAAAGGATTGAAAGGGAGGAGACATGGAGGAAAGAGAAGAGATATTATCATATAAGAGGAGAAAGATTGGAATATGATTCATGAGGGGGACAGAGAAACAAAGATGAGGTGTTTGCCAGAGAGAGGAATGAGGTACTGAAGTCAAGTGGGAGACGGGCATGCCAGCATGCTCATTTCAATGACAACTGATCTAGGAGCGCCACAACCATAGCACTCTTTCTTTTCTTGTGTTGCATAATGGGACCAAGTTAAGGCAGCTAAAGTGATTTTGTTCCAGTGTTTTTTTGTATTTGTATTCAGCATTCATACATTAAAAATTTGAGGACATCCGTTGGGGTCTCCGCAGGTCTATTCGTTTAGCGGGAAACGTCTGAGGTAAAGGTGGTTTGGGGACATCTGCTCAGAACAACACACTCTTTCTTCCAGAGGCTATTACTCAAGGTGGTTGTAAGTGTCTTGAATCACACTCTGGTGAGCTGTGGTGTCGTGGGCACAGTGTCGCAGCTATAGTGACAAAGTGAAAAGAAATCCAGATGGGGATGCATATTTCAACCCGTTGTTGTAGATGTGTACTTGACACGTGTTTTGTGTCGTTCTACTCACAACGCGGTGATTAGTGTGTTGATCTATGGGCCAATAATGGACGAGAGGGGGTAACAAAGGTGGGTGGAGGACAGGTGGGGGGGGGGGGGGGGGGGGGACCCCAAGCTTGATAGCTTCCACGTCTCACTGGTCGCCCAACAGGAGATCAGTGCCTCACTCCAATCTGCCGGCTCAAGCCCCCCAATCCCTCTTCAATGTGCTACTCAGTGGTCAAAGCAATGGAAGACAGACACACACACACACACACACACACACACACACACACGTGTGCACCGTCTTTTCAACACACACACATCCACGAAAAAACACACATACACAAACAGGTTTAACTCTTCTGCGCACACACACACACACAAATCTATAAATGGCAGATTAGCTTTGATGCTTGCTGATCTAATCTTGTGATCCAGCAGAGCAGTGGGGACATGACTCAGTGTCAGCAGTAGAATAATGAAGAGCGGGTGGAGCGGCCCCGGCACTGCAGACGTCTCGACGCGCACTCTGTACACCTTTCATCATTTCATCATGGAAACACCCAAAGAAGTGACTGTTAAGGTGAGTGGTGAGCGGTTCGACTAACATTATGTTAAAATAGCTGAAATAGCTGGAGCTCCTGTGTTCTTGCTGAGCTAGCATTTGTTTCTCTTCCTCTCCCAGTCTGGGTCTTAGGGTCGGACCCAAGCAGTGCACTTCTAACAGAATGAGGCTGTGTGAGAGGCCGTGCGGTGGATTACAACATGTCCAGGAAGTCGGCTGTCAAATCAAACTGTTAGCGTAGGTGAGGGGTGGGGGGTCGATCTAGTGAGCTGGAAAAACATAATGACAGACACTCAGGTGCAACTAATGGATCAACCTGCTTTCTGTCCCTCCCACACTGAAATGAGCCCTTATTGTGCTACACTAAACACACACAACACAAACACACACACAACACAAACACACAAGGTACAGTCCAAATGCCTGCACACGACACATTACACACACACACACACGCGCGCGCGCGCGCGCACGTGCGAGAGAGAGGATGAGAACAAAATGCCTGATTTGCCTGACATCAATTCTGCATTAGCCGTCGAGAACCTAGCCGTTGCCGTAGCAACGCAGGCATGGCGTAATCACGTTCCTGTGCGACTAGTGTAACCTGCGGCCAACTCGTTTTGGGAGGGCCCTGGTAATGGGCTTTATGACGATGCCTCCTGGCACTCTACTGCGTCAGCAAACGCTTGCTGGGACACGCGTGAATCCTCATCTTAAGACTACGATATTGGTAGATTGACGGGGACAAGGCATTGAAGGCTGATCAGTATGTTACGACTCAAACACTCCCTATTTATTTTTAGGTATTTATCTTTCATTTAAGTGTCATGTGTTTTCCAGGATTGCTTTAGGGAAATGGCTTTGATGATTTTCCGGAGCTATAATTGTGAGCGGAAGTTTGTGTGTATTTTCTTGTTTCTTGCGTATAGCTTCAGTTAAATGACTGGGATGCAATATTCCTTGACGGTTGAAAGAGAACATTGCCAATACTGTTTAAGTGAAGGATGGAAATGGAAAAAGGAAGATGCAATAGGGGTGAAATGTCACCATGAACACCAGTATGATACACTGTCCACATCCCACTCATACATAGGTGCTGGCCTTTACTGAGCACATGGCATTACAAGAATAAAAAACAGCGTAGAAGTAGCCAGTGTTAGTTTTTCATTTGCATAATTAAAGAAAACAACAAAAAAAAGTGTTTTAATTGAAAGCAGTTTTGCCTTTGTGTGTGATTCTGTGACTCTCTGTCTGTATTGCAACAGAATAAATTAGCACAGAAAAATTCAAAGGGAGTGTGCTTAGGGGAAGTTTAAATAGGCTTTGATCAGGACCTCGGCCAGTAATCTGACAAAGCCACGCGTAGAGCAACTGAAATGTAGTTGGATTTTTTTTACATTTCTGTTCACTTTCAGTTTCATTTTCATAGGTTAGTGTTTCGGTCTAAAGCTTTTACGTCTGTGGTGTGTGTGTGTGTGTGTGTGTGTGTGTACACGCGAGTGATGCAATAGTGTTTAATCCTAGGACTCCAGAAAGAGCTGATTTAATGGATTAGGCCTACCCACCACACACACACACACACACACACACACACATGCAGACAGATACAACACCGTCTCTTAACTCTTCTATCCCTGCCACTCAGAATTAGTCCTCAAGCTCAAGAAATCAGAAAGGCTACAGGAAGCTAACTTAAGGACAATGGAGCACTTCAATACAATTACTGCTAACTAATGGACCAATGAAATGTAAATGAACACCAAGCCTTCAATAGCTTCTGAACAAAGCTTTTATTAGCTAACCCTTTTAGAGACAACAGAGGATTGGAGGATGAGAACGAGATCACTTTCCTTTCAGAGAGAGAGAGCGAGAGAGAGAGCGTCGACAAGCATGTTGTATGGACAGAAAGACAAGACATGAAGAGAGAGAGAGACACACACACAACATGAGACCTTCTAGAAGCCCACCTATTGCAGTCATATGAGGACACTTCATTGAATGTCTTTTAAGTTGAGATTTGCATAGTGGTATTAAGAACATAATGTGCACCACCTCTGCCATGCAGTCACCTTTATAGGGATAAGCTTCATCACAAGAATAGTGCTGTTTCCCTCTGTTAGAAATACAGTTCAATAAGAGTTCAACAGCGCACACGGGGACAGTGCTTTCTGCAAAAACAGATTTGTGTCTCAAATAGACTTACAAACGGGTTTCATTTCAGCTCACGAATAACGTCTCTGTTGCACACACAGCTAATTGTCACGTAAAATACATCATGCAAAACATGTCCACAACACAAATACATCGATGAGTGTATAAACGTTTTTAATCATGCTTTCAGTTATTCATGTGCATATGCTGCGTACGGTCCCTAAACGATGATTTACAGGTTGCCAAATCTGTATTGACTGGATACGTTCACATTCACATCGAAAGACACACACACATTGTACACACATTGTATTCCTGGCCGCTAGAAGGTCAGCTGTGGTCAGGAAGAATTATTTCCCAGCAACAAAGGTAAGCCCTGTGACCTTATCAAAACCTGCCCTACTTGCACCCCCCTCCCCGGCCACAGTTCACTTCAGCCACTCTTTTATCAATCCCAACAAAGTTCACCGTCCACTACGTTACGCTCCTAATGGGGAACCTAAAAATAACAAATGGTGAAATTATGAAAAAAAAGCTTTCTGTAAAATTGTGTGTGTGTTTGTGTGTGTGTGTGTGTGTGTGTGTTTGCGAGAAGGGGAGCGCAAGACAAAGCAAAAGGGACAGAGGGCGAGAGATAAAGTGGACAGAGGAAGAAGGTAATGCCTCCATTTTATAGCATTGGACACTTTAAAAGAAACTGCAGTAACGCTCCTGTAATGACTCCCATCTCTAAACATCGACACAAACAAGATGGACTCCACAGCAAACAGGCTACACCTGCACCCTTCATTCTTCAGCACATTTTAAATCCCCATTGGAAGCCCTACACACACATACACACCCCACATACACACACACATCCCACACACACACACACGTTTACTGATTAACCAAACTCTGCTTGATACTTAGTCTGTTTCCAGGTTACTGTTACCACGGAAGCATGTAACAGCACCCCTGCGCATACACACATCCACGGCGTCATGGCATACCACTAGATTAAACCGATTAGACCACTGAACACATAGCTGCATCAGCATGCAAGTCGGACACAAAGTGTAAAGTAAAAGAAACTCATTTATTCTCATTCAACGTTCATCTGGTTTGATATTAGTTCAGTTAGTGATGCGCGTGTGTGTGTATGTGTGTGTGTGAGAGCGCCTGGGTTAATAGCCAAACTACTGACACACTTTTCACACGTTACTTTCTCTAGTCACAGAAAACAAATCATTTTTTTTGTGAGGCGTGTGAAACCACAGTTTCAAAAACAGATCTCTGAAGACAAACTGTGATAAATAAGCCACAAAGCGTTTCCATGGAAACCCGATGGAAACTACAAGCTACTTTCCATCTTCATCTTGTTGAAATAATATCATACTGGAGTTCAGTGTAATGGCAATCTCACACACGCTTTCACACGTTTGGGTTGCACTATAATGAGGGAGTGGAGAATCGAACGAAAACCAATTACCGATTTTCAAAAACAAAACTTGAAAACCCGTTCCATGTGTAATCTCGACCTCTCTGACCTCTCATGATATCCAGTAACGCGCACACACACGTAATTACCAACCAGTGTGGGTAACTGAGCATAGGCGGGTGAAAAGCATGCATAAATGCAACACACTTGTGCATGTACACAAACCACGCACACACACACACGTACATACTGTATGCATCGCACACCTCGCACGGCGACAGTGCTTACATGCGAGCAGACACGTTCCACAGGCACATGTTCACATGTTTATAATAAGATGGAAGATTAGATCAGATCACTATTAGCAATATTGTATTCAGATGAAACTTGTGGCTGAGGTAGGAATGTTTGGGGGTTGATCTCGTTAGTGAGTATAAACGCAATAGTCGAGCTCCACATTACAGCCAATGTGGATACTTCCAAAGAGTATTTACCCTTTAATAGTCGTATCCTCATAATATAAGATGTTGGACTCCCAACCCGTAAGGTAAATGCATAAAGGACTGCATGAAAAGCGTATACAGCGCTTTTCAGCGCTGTATACGCTTTTCAGGCCTGTGGCCACTCAAAAGCGCTTTTAACAATTTTGCCTCGCATTCAGCCATTCATACACACATTCACAGCCATGCAAGGCAACAGCCAGCTCGTCGGGAGTCAGGGTGAGGTGTCATGCTCAGGGACACCCCACACAGGAGGAGCCGGGGATCGAAACAGCGACCTTCCGGTTGCCAGACTACCCGCTCTACCTTCTGAGCCACTGCTGCCCCTAGGTACCCGGTTCGATCCCCAATATCCAGACGACCTGTTAGACATCTTTGGGCAAGATGTCTAACCCCTACATAAATAATAAAGATAGAGCAAATAACTACATAATAGTAAATCGTTTCTGTTTACATGGAAATATCAACAAGAAGATAAGCCCAAGCACAACAGATTGATTCCTAAATTGGGAAGGGTGTATTTTCCTTCTTGTGTGTGTGTGTGTGTACGGTGGCGCTCACTTCTTCCCCCATAAGGCGTCCAACAGCATGATTTGCTAGCCGGGCTGATGCTAGTTGGCAGAAATGTGTGTTCAGGGGCCTATGGTGGCCCCATAGGGACATTAAAGGAATATCATTACAGAACAGACACCATAAGATCAACAGCGGCAGCACACTCGAGCAGAGAGGATATCATCCTCTATGTGTGGCGACAAGTACCCCGGGTGACAGTGGCCATGGCTAGGGCCCACACACACACACACACACACACACACATGCATGGACACACACACACACCCGAACATACACACATACGTATACAAGTGCAGACGCGCGCAAGCACATACACGAGAGTAAAATAGTGACAAAAGCGAACGAGACAGAGAGAGAGAGCAACCCAGTCTCACCCCGAGAGTATAGAGAATGAGAGAAAGAGGAGAGAAAAACTGAGATTACAAGAATATGTCAATATATATATATATATATATATATATTTATAGAGAGAGAGAGAGAGAGAGAGAGAGAGCAACCCAGTCTCACGCTGAGTATAGAGAATGAGAGAAAGAGGAGAGAACAACTGAGATTACAAGAATATGACGGAGGGAGATGGGAGATCGCCACTTCTTCTAGAAAGGGGGCACAGTGAGCAGAAGGCTTCCATGCTCCACAGATGGCAAGATCATCTGCAGGGCATTCACATCATGAGAGTCCAGATACACATGCACACGCACACAAACACACACACACACACACACACACACATTGATGCACATGCAACTGCAACACGTGAAGAGTTGAAGTATATTTTGTGTTTGTTTGTGGTTGTTGCATTGGTATACAAAAATGGACTTCTCTCCCTCTGCTCCCCACCGACATTAAGCCAAACAAGATTGTATTTTGGCACACACATACACACACGCACACACAAATGCACCCCACACACACATGCAACACCCCCCCATGCACACATATGCACACCCATGAACACGCATGCTCCAGCACACACACACACGCACACACACACACCAAGGAGCAGAGTTGGTCATAATAGTTATGGTCTAATGGTCTGCTGAGTCTCCCAGCAAGCAGGGTGATGCTGTGGGAGCAGCACTCTGTGGTTCATATCCAGGCAACACCAGTCTCTGCAGGGCTACACACACACACACACATACACACACATACACACATATCCCCTAATGGATACACAGATGCACACGCACACGTACACCCACTCATTGTTATCACATTGTTTCATTGCACTCCAAGGTCGATAAGAGACACATGAAGTGGAATAGGTGACTCACAAGTTTGCAAGATAAAAAAAGGGGGAGGTTTGTTTAGCCTAGAATTGTAAACCAATGATGAATCATGAAGTTTATCTGTGTGGATATTTATATACCCAGAATGCATCTTATAGTATGGGGGGTGTAGTGGGAATCAAACCCCAAAAAGTGGCAGTGTTGATGCCATGCTTTACCAATTGAGCTGGCTGTATGTGTGTATACTAAGGGAGCACTCCTTCACCTCACAGATGCAATGTCTGGGCCAGGAGTTGGAGAACGATAGCCAGCCAGCTCTTTTGCTGGTGGTTTTCATCCATAAACATGAAGAAAGTCTGCATCTCACTGAAGCAGATGGACCCTTTGGTCCATATCCATAAATGACGTCCACAGTGACAGTCCCATTGAAATTCAGTGAAGAGATGGAGCAATGACCCTCTCCACACAATCATTTTTACACACCCACACACCAAGACACTCAAGAGTCACAGTGTATACTGCATATGGAAAAAACCTGCCCAACAAAAAAATCAAATTGTACACAGATAGAGATGACAAAAAACAAAATGAGGATTGATTGAAATAGACAAAAGGTCGAAGAAGAAAGAGCAGAGGGGGCGGGAGACAGTCTAGCACATGCTGCCTGTACAATGGATTTTGACGTTCAAAACACAATATTCAGTCATGTACAATCTGCCCAAAGAAGCCGCATCTTTAAACACTGGCCAGGAATGGTGTGAACAGCTACTAGCACTTCTAGTAGTGGTGGAGCTCCACATCTTCTCCAAATACCTCCACCCCTGTTTACAGGACGCAGTGCTCCACCTCCACCACCACCACCATTACATACACCACCACTACCTCTATCACCACCACTTCCACCTCCACCTCCATCACCACCCCCACCCACACCGTCACCACTTCCACCTCAACCACCACCACCTCCACATCATTGATCGGCACAACGGGAGGCTTAAACCTGGGGCTGGCGTGTGTGTGTGTGTGCGTACGTGCGTGTGTGTGTATGTGTGCTTGAGAAGGAGGTCGCGGGGGGGTCCCCCCAGCGCGTCCCTGGAGCGTCTTACCGGTGGCTGCTGGGAGTTGAGCGCCCCCCTCTTGGTGGATCCTCCTCTAGAGCTCAGCCGCTTCCAGGACTCTGAGAAGCGCCCCCTGGTGGTGGGACGTCCCGAGCCGGACGCGCCCGACGTGGCGGAGGAGTCGTCGCGGCTGGAGAACACCCGGTCCCGTTGGGTCTCCCGCCGCTCGGCCCACTTCTTCTTGGAGGTCATCTGTGCGGGCGGCGCGGAGGCGTTTGGATAGGCTGGAGAAGTGGGTCAGCCGTGCCCGAGGGAGGCCGTAGGGTTGGTGGTGGTGCTGGTGGTGGGGTGTTTCAGAGTCTCTTTAATCAAACCAGAGCTACAGGTGGCATCGCCGGTCGTCCCCCTCCCCCTCCCCCTTCACACACACACAAACAACTCTCTATGTAACTCTTTGTCCCTTGATGAAGACGTGTGGTTCACTTGACTGAGTCTCTCCCCTGGTCTCTCCTCCTCTCCTTCCTCTTCTACTTCTTGAGTGTTGTCTCTTCTCTCCACTCTTTGCAGTGAAAGTGTGAGTGGGAGAGACGCAGATCCTTTTTGTTCCCACTGATGCCTGCGTTGTGTTCTGCTCCTTCCCCTGCCTTCTTGATCTTCAGATGTTGAGAGAAGTCCTGCTTGACGTCCAGCTTATTGCCCGCCGCTTGGCTCGAGAGGGAGAGAGAGACAGAGAGAGAGAGGGGGAGAGAGAGTCGGGGAGGAGGAGGAGTGCGAGTGTGAGAGAAGAGGTTGCCGTCTGCACCCTGTTGCATGTGCTGTTATTGTGCCTGCGCTGTTGATGCTATTCTCCTTCTCACGGGAAGAGAGAGAGAGGGAGGGTGAGAGAGTGGTAGAGAGAGAGAGAGAGAGAGAGAGAGAGAAAGAGAGAGGAGGGAGAAAGAGATGGAGGGAGACAGAGAGAGCGACAGATAGGGAGAAAGTGGGAGAGAGAGAGTGTTTGAGTGGTGTGTGTGTATTAGGGGGTTTGTGTGAGTAAGTAAGTGAGTGAGTGAGGGGTTTCGATTGAGCCGGTGGGCGCAGGATGAGTTGGCGCAGTCACGGCAGAGAAAGAAGAGAAGACGACAAGAAGAAGAATAGTGATGAGAGAGAGCGAGGGTTCTGGTGGTTCCAGACAGCTGAGCACAACATGGAGCTAGTCTGAGCTCTCTCTCTCTCTCTCTCTCTCTCTCTCTCTGTCTTGATTTTTATTCAACATTGAACTCTGCATCACCCAGGGCTCCCAAACATCCATGCCCTCTCCCCTTCTCCTCTTCTTCATCTTCTTCCTCCTCCAACACAATTTCTTCTTGCCTTGAGCCCACAGAGCCCGGTCGACAGGTCCGGCCCCAACGGGGTTACAGATCACGGATTAGCACGGCTGAGCCTCAGGGTGCTGTCCCTCCACCCCTGGGTGCTTTTCAGAGATTAAGGTGGTGCTGTCAAACAGAACAAAACCAGCCGCTATAATCTCCCCGGTCTGTTTTTCACCACCATTTATCACTGCCCACCTCCTCAAAACATTTCACCTCCGGTGTGGTAGTGGTCCACACACAGGGGGGTGTGGAGAGCGATCATGAAGTCGATGGTGCTTTGTCAGATGCAGCCCTTAAGGATTATGTACCTCACAGTATCAGACACACACAACCTCTCTGGATCTTGATTTATATGAATTTGAACTGGTTCAATGTTGTCACCTGTGCCCTTTCTCCATAATGTATTTGATGAAGGAGAGGTAAAAAAAAAAGAAGGGGGAAATCCCTTAAGGATCACAAGAGAGTGTTGAATATCGAAAGGGAGGTACTTTCTCACCACGAGGGACACTGCTCACTCCCAGCAACCACCAATCCTCCATCTTATGCCCATCTGGGAGTAAAAACCTGTGTGTGTGTTTGTTAGGGTATGTGAGAGAGAGAGACAGAGAGAGAGAGAGAGAGAGAGAGTCTGTGTGTGCAGGAGCGATTGTTTGAGCAAATGAAGTGCTTGCATGGGCATAAACGGTTAAGCACATTTTTGTATTACGCCATAGAACTTGGTTGAAATTCCCGATGAAAAAGTTTTCAAGACTTCTCTGGGGACACCATGCATTTAAGCCCCATTCACACATGCAGTGTATCCCAGAAATGGTCCAGAGCATGTCCTGCATGGGGTCATGTGTGAATGGGAACAACCCATAGGAAAAATGTGTTGGCTCATCTGTGGTTCAATCTCATCTCTTGAGATCAATTTGAGCTTCTCATATTCGTATCATTCTGTGATCATTTGTTTGAGATCAGGAAAAGAGACAGCTGTGAGAGGATTTAGAGAACTCGCACAGTGCTCACTGTGAGACTTATTTCTCAGGAGAGAAATTTGAGAAGAATGAGAAAACCATTTTGGTCTCGATTAGTGCTCATTTATATCTCAGAGATGTAAATGTGACATAAAGGAGATCTCATCTTCAATTTTGCTTTGCTATGGGAGGGACCGAAATCCCGGAAAATCTGTACCGCCAATTTCCCACCTCAAGATCTCATGACATTTCAATTTCAAGATGCCGGTACGGCTGTGTTGTGAATGAAAGCAGTACCATTGCAGGGAGAGGCACATGAAGGGTTACGGCCGTCTGACGTAAGATGCTTCCATGTGGAGCGAGAGAACCAATCACAAGACTCTGCTGATGATGTATTAAATCTGCTGCTGTTTTTCTTAAGGTGCCAATGCTTTTTGGTGAGTTTATTTTCAATTTATTTTCTTTGCAAACAAGGTCCTTTTTTCAAGAATTACTCGAAACTGGACAGATTCAGAAATAAGTGTGAAATTGAGTAGGCAGCTGTCTGGACCAGTTTGCGACGCTGTAGTGTACGACAAAATAACTGCAATTCTACGTGAGCGTGGCATAATGAGGCAGAAGACCCCAGTTATACGTTAATAAATACAAAAAAACAGCTCCTTGCCCACAATGTTCCTGAAAATAATAAGACGTCTTCCACCTGCATACAGTACACCCCCCCCCCCCCCCCCATCTTCTTCTTCTGTTGAGTTTAATGGCGGCTGGCATCCGTAAGTGTTGAATTACCGCCATCTGCTGGACCGTGCCTTGGCCCATCTATTCCAGCATTGCTATGCCATGTGTGTATGGGCGCAAGACGGAAATGTTCCAGCACAAAGCTGCATGTGTGAATAGTGAAAATCACTAGCAGTGCCTGAAGGTTTATCCCAGTAATTTAGCGGCAACAATGTGTGAAAGACGCGCAAGTCTCAAATCAACATCAGGCCAAAACTGGAAGTTCCTTCGCTTCATAGATTGGTCGTGCTGTTACCATGGTTACCAGACAGAAAACTTCTCTCTGCTGATTCAAAATACAGTTCTTTTGAAACATCAATCCATTATTATCCTCTGCAGATGGTGCTCTGTGTGCTCTTCTCATACAAAATCCCTCTCACACGTTCAGACTGCAGGCAAAAGTGGCCCAAATCAAATATTTTGCTCATATTTGACTTGGGGCAGATTTTTCATAACAGTGTGAACAGCACAAATCACATGGAATCTGATATTTTCAATAGTGATTTGGGCCACTTTCATATGTGGTCCTAAATCAGATACAGGTCAGATTTTTTGCAAAGCAACCTCAGTCTGAAATGTCAAATCGGAATTCAGGCGACTTTTACCTCACTCTAGGAGCGACATTCGTCACAAAATCGTCACATCTCCTTGAGGTATCTTAACGTATTCAGGCATGAGGACATGACGCACAGCCTTGCAAAACTTGTGGACAATCGAGCAAACAGAGGACTTTGCAATGTCAAACAGGTGAGACGACGTGCGGTAACCCGCCCCTGTTGCCAGCCAACAGCCGACTCTGCATCCACACAAACATCCGCAGTAGCAGCCACTGCTCCACAAAAAGCCCTAATTAAAAATGTGGCTCTCTTTCTCCTCACCCCCGTTATCATCTTCTCACAAATTAACTGGCTTCTATTTTACATCAACTTATACATGAAACCGAAGTCACTGACTTTAGTGGCCTCCATGTTGACTTCCGTACGACAGTGTGCTGCGTAAGACCACTTTCTTATTGGTCTTCTGCGTAGTGTTGCACCGATACCGATACTAGTATCGGGAGGGGCCCCGATACCGCACTAAAATGCTGGCATCGGTATCGACGAGTACGAACAAATAATGCGCCGATGCCATTTACAGATACTAATATGAAACTTGGAACGCAGCGCCTTGTGTCTTTCTGTGCGTTCACACCGAAAGCGCACAAAGAGGAATCCGCCTTGTCCACTCCACCTAAGTCGCTTTTGTCGCTTCTGTCCCCTTCAGAATGTTCGTTCTTGCTTTTTTTTTTTATTTAAAAGGCCAGCGCGCCACACGCGTTAAACACCACCACGCAACTACTGCTGTAGCACAGCCCATTTACCGACATCGTTGATCACGGAAAGTTACTTGATGAAGTCATTAAAAACAGTATTACTCCGATTGGCTGGAGAGTGTAGGTTAAAAAGTGTTTATTTACACCATCTTTGATTTACACCTAGGAAAGACGTTGACGCTATGAAGACGCTATGGCCACGTTGCTTGGCAACGCCTGCATACGGGAGATATTAAATAAAAAATTACAAGTCTGCTCGACTTGTAAAAATAAAAAAAACCCTCACGATTTCAACTCTAAAACACATTAAAGTATTATTAATTGATTACATATTTCATTCTTTCGTAAGTGACCATGGTACTTCGCGGAAGCAACCCTCCGCTTCGCGTCGGATGGTTCACGCCTCCGCGTCGTCCATTCATTTCTGTTAATGGACACCTCGTCGGGTTACTCCCCAATCATATTTACGGAAATGATCATCCCAAATAAACACCGATTTTGCCAAATGTAATGTTGTCAAATCATAGAGGACATCATAGAGGACATCATAGAGACATTCTCTCCCTTCACTCACTGCACTCACTGCAGTTATTTTTGCCACTGCTTGTTTTAGTTTTTTCAATGTGGATTTTGGAGTTGTAACTTGTTGTCATAGGACACCTTTTATTTATTTTATTTTATTTATTTTACCCTGGCTGCACTTAGAGGAGTGCACATCAGCCTAGACCTTACAGGAGGAAGTAATTTCTTATTGCAATTCTGATTTGTTCTTACCTCAGATAGGCCTTAATGCCATGCACTCTCTACCTCATATGTATATTATTTCTTATTTTAATTTAATTTAACTTCTTGTTGCACTACGATTTACATGTTGTAATTACATGGATATTGCACTATTTTGGCATATTCAATTATTGTCACCCATAACAGGTAGGCAATAAAAAAGTTCTTCTGGATTTACTGTGTATTCCTGACCAAGCCATGATAGCAATGATTTTACATCCAAGTGAGTATGCAGTTCTTTAGTATTAGAAGAAAAAAAGCTTGTATATATATATATATATATATTTTTTTTTTTTCTCCAAACGGCATGGTATCGGTATGGTATCGGTATCGGCCGATACTGCACAGCCGGGTATCGGTATCGGTATCGGGGGCCAAAAAATGGTATCGGTGCAACACTGCGCATGCTGTTCAGTTCAGGAACGTGACCAGTTCTGGTCTGATATTGGCCACATTTCACAAATAATCTGAACAGCCAAACAAAAAAATAGGATCTGAGCAATAAATCCGAATTGAGCACCAAGGCTTGCAGTGTGAACATAGGCTTACAGACACATATTTAGTCAGTCAGTCACAATAGCAGTGTAGAGACATGAGGCCAGGTGTAGAGACGCACACACATGCGAATACAATAAATGATAGGAAAGAAAGAAAGAAAGAAAGAAAGAAAGAAAGAAAGAAAGAAAGAAAGAAAGAAAGAAAGAAAGAAAGAAAGAAAGGAAGGAAGGAAGGAAGGAAGGATGAAAGTTTGGTTAAGAAACTCTGCGGCAGGTCATATCACATGTCAGGTAAGCTCTGTGGACTGTTCTAATTGGCTGTCTGTTGTGTCCGGAGGTCGTGACGGGTGTCAGGTTCAGAGAACAAGATGAGTGTGTGTGTGTGTGTATGTGTGTGCGTGTGCATGTGTGGCGGGGGTACAGAGCGCATCCCCCAGCAGATCTGAAATAGTTTTGGATAATTATGTTGTACACAATTAAATAAGAATAAGGTTAGCAAAGGTTAGTCAGGAATGATGTTGTGACAGGAACGTCCCACACTCACCAACCAATCTTTCACACGGACGTGTGAAATGTTTCATCACCAACCCATCACTTTGTCAAGAAGATGGTGGCAAAATGTTTGGAACAATAGCCAGTGCATGGCTAAAGCAATGAAACAGTGAGGGTACAAAGAGAGTATAATTACTTTTTCTTTTTCCCATGAATAATATAGGCTAGAAGGTGTGGGCAAGGGTAAACAATACTAAATTTAAAAAAGTACATACAAAATCTTCACCAATTATATGCATTAGAGGATATTTCATAACTGATTTACATCAAAGATCTGAAATTTAAATGCAGCTAAAAATACAAAAACGTGGTCGGAATTAATGTGATTGGGATTCCTCTACATTATGCATCAAAGCTGTGCAATTAACAGTGTTTCACATCCTCATTAGAGCTCTTAGGATTTTCCCCATTAAAGACAGAGAATGAGAAATGCCCTTTTCCAATACGTTGATGAAAACGATAGTCCAACCAGTGCGTCTTACCTTCAAATCTGTACACAGTGGGGCTAAAGCTCTTCGGGTGTGTGATTTCCTTGTCATTTTTCTGTGAAAGACAAATAAAAGAAAGTCACGTTACCATCTGAGAAGTTACTTTAGTTTCCTAAAGTAAAAAAAATAAAAAAGTGCTTCACTTTCACAAGAAATCCTATTTTTTATAGAAGGTAATTATTGGTATTGGTGTTTCTTTGATCCTAAACCTCTTAGGATGGACAGGATCCATTGAGACTGACGATCCCCACGCACAGAGTGTCAGGATCAGGTACCGGACTCAGACAGAGCACTTCAAACTGTGACAGGCAGACCAGCCTCAGCCACGCCCCACTCCTGCTCCAACAATACAGCCATAGACATGTGACAGTCCCTGGATGACCATCATTTAGACTCGCCATGTGTACCCGCCCACCCCACGCCCACCCACCTCCGCGCGTACGGTAGGACAAAACTAAATCCGGCTCTGTTCAGTCACTCAGACCTGGCCTGTCCATACAAGATCCTCCCATCTACTTCCTGCGGGGCTAACACTCTCACGCTGTGTTAATGTGCTGCTGTCCGCTCGCACGACATGACGTCATTTGATGTGTGTGTGTGTGTCTTTCATTTTCGTCCTCCTTTTTCACCGCTCTCTCTGCCTCCGGTGAGTGTGGGGTCTTGATGGATGCCTACCGGCGGCCGCTCCGCCATTCATTCGGCTATACAATCCCAGACTTTGCCAATAGCACTCACACGGACACGGACACGGGCGATCGATGTGTAGAGAATGTGCTCGATGACTTCTGGGTGGTGTTATGCTTGATCATCCATAACATTGGTCACATGTTAATTGGACTCATGCCCTCCTTGAGCTCTGCATCTATCTTGTCAGACCGTGAACGGTTCCCCTTTCCCCACATTAATGTTGAACTCTCTCTCTCTCTCTCTCGCTCGCTCTCTCTCTCTCCTCTTTTCTTCTTCACCACTTTCTCTTCTTAATTTCCTCCTCCTCCTTGCTCCTCTTCCTCCTCCTCTCTCCCCTGGGCTACACTCAAACCTTTTACACTCGGCTCATGACTACTTGACATCTGCGTGAAGTCAACTTGTCAAGCTTGTCCACTTGACATTAGCACTCCAGACAGCAAAACTGGCGATCATTAGAAATGTGCTCTGCAGTGATCATAAAACCATCGTCTGGTGTCTGGCTGGTTACCGGCCTCACTCACAGTAAAACCTATTCTGTTTGGGGTTTTTTTTCTCTACATTTCTTTTGAACAAGACCACCTCAGAATCAACTTTTAATGGCAGTACTTTAGAACCAGACTCGTGTCGTTGTTTTCTTTGTATGGAGACTGGGAAATCAATTAGCTGGGCTACTTTGGCTACTGTGTATTTTTCGATAGCATAACATTTGTCGTCATGGCGATTAGGTGCATTCATTAGAACATATGTAATTGAGGTTGAAGCAATTAGTAATGGTCAGGGTTTACATTAGTCCTTAACACTACAAATATTAACATTAATTATTTAGTATCAGTATTGTAGTATTAGAAGCAAGGGCGAAATAAGGAGTTACACATTGTAGCTCTCTTTGAACATGCGGTCCCCCCGGGAATGTGGCCCCTGATAAGCAGTATCCTTCGAATCAAAAAGACATTCTTGTAGAAAGACCACTGTGAGATACTTGCCTCTAGCTAATTATGAAAAATGAGTATAAACAACATTTAAAATGCAATAGATATACCTTCCCTGGAAGCACAGGCGAGAGTCAAACCACTTCAACATATTGACAATTTGTATAAGCTAACATTAGATTTAGTTACCGGGTCAGAATAAACAGATACAATTTGGTCTGTGTGTGATCACCTTTGTGTCATTCATTCAATCATTCATCACTTCACCTCTCGCACTAAAACAAATATTTCAACAATCTCCACAGGCATTTCCTCGATATTTTACACAGTGTCCATTTAGTATACAAAGTGCAACTGGAGTTACACTAATTGCTACATGTGTACTTTAAATTATATTCATAAGTCAGATCAACAAACATTGTTCTGGGCTCTCATTCTACTCATTGATATTCTTCGTAATGAAAAACTCATCGATATTGTTCGTGGATGAAAGTATCTGTTAAACGACTCACAGTAAATACTAAATAGTAAACAGTAGTAATAAAATACTCTGTAAATGATTGTGTAAATGAAGTGATTTATGTATAACCCTAAACCTATATGAAATAACAACGGGATGTGACCTTAGGTGGGGTTGACATTTGACGACATGCCAGCGTCTCTTATTGGCTCCAAAATAAAAGAAGTAGGGCTATATTCCCCCACTGATGAGTCCTCTCAGTGTCTAATCTAAACACTAATTGGTTCTCTGTCTCTCTGTCTCTCTCTCTCTCTCTGTCTGTCTGTCTGTCTCTCTCTCTCTGTCTCTCTCTCTCTCTCTCTCTCTCTCTCTCTCTGTCTGTCTGTCTCTCTCTCTCTCTCTCTCTGTCTCGCTTTCCCTCTCCCCCCGCCCCCTCTCTCTCTCTCTCTCTCTTCCTCCCTCCCTCTGAATGAAAGGTTGGGGATGCATTTTTAAGTAGGCTGGCAGCATCAATAATTCACCGCCGGCGTCCATGAAATAATATGAATTTTAATGTTACTGTGATAGCGCCGACCAGTTTGATTAATCAACCAGCTGCTTATTTAAATGATAATGTGATTTTTATTCTGCACTCGTAGAAATAAATGACTGGGTTGACTTACTGCCTGCAAACAGGCAAGGTGAATAGACGGGCGTTTTAAGCTCACCTCCTGGGGGGTGATTCCTAAGGGTAAGATATCCGTTCTCAGACATGCGTGTAGAGCCAAGAGACCTTTACTGTAGATCTACAAAATATTAATACATTGATAATACCAATTTGGTGGGCCCTTTTCTTCAAAGCGCCTCATGGTGCCATATATAGACATGTCCATAAATATATGTATAAATCCTTGGCATGGGTGGGGGAATCGAACCCCGAACCTTGGCAGCTGTTGAAGTAATAATCTCGAAGATTTTCATGTCAATAAATGTCTTAAGTCACTATCTATCGCCGATATTAGATCATACATTAGTGACTGAGACTATGGCCCACTGATGAAAGCCCTGGCATTTGCAGTATTAAATGTTACAAACTGGGTGTCCGCGGTGCCACACCTGCAATTAGCGCTTATCGCCATAGGTGTCGCCAAAGAGAACGAAATGGAAATCTTGGAGATTGATTTTTATGTAAATAAATGTCTGTTAAGTCACTATTTATCGCCGAATGAGGTAACACAATGGTGAGTGGGCATATGGCCCACTGATGAAAGCCCTTGCATTTGCATTATTATGTATGTTACAAACTGGCCATAGGTGTCGCCAACAAGAACTAAATCGTCAAGATTGCCACTTTAATAGCATGCTCTCTACTAATAGAGGTCCACAGTTACTAACATTGACCACTGTTTTCTATCTTTTTGTCACTTGTGAGCCTAGTGGGGAGTGACAGCGGCACTTTAAACCTGATGGGCATGAAGTCAGCTGTTAAGCTGTGATAAAATAAATAAATAAAAACGTTGGCAAAACACACGCTGACACACAACAGAGCAGTGGCAGCAATCTATCTGCTGCTGACGGTTCGTGACACACACACACACACACACACACACACACACATACACACACACACACGTCCGCCTAATGATCTGCTTGACAACAGGCCAATCACACCCATAAAACTGTTGATGCTCCAAAATATGCTACC